>APFE030229676.1:3086-117631 GCA_000404065.3 Pinus taeda
CTTATATATTAGTCTGTACAGACTATATGACTAAATGGGTGGAGGCCAAAGCACTTATTAGAGCCAATGAAGAGGTTGTCCTAGCTTTCTTATTTGAAGAAATCTTCACTAGATTTGGAATTCCTAGAGAGCTAGTTACTGATGGAGGACCTCCATTCAATTCTCATGGTTTCAAATCTACCCTTCACAAATATCATATTCAACATAGAATGACTACACCATACCACCCCCAGGGCAATGGGTAGGTGGAAAGCATAAACAAATTTTTAGAGGCCATTCTAACTAAGACAGTGAAGAACAACCGGAAGGATTGGTCCCAAAGGCTCCCTGAGGCATTATGGGCTTACAGAACTACTTGGAGAAATACTACAGGTTTTTCTCCCTATGAATTGGTTTATGGTAAAAATGTTGTTTTTCCTGTGGAATTTGAGATTAAAACTCTAAGAACTGCTTTAGCTGTTAATCTTGATTTGACTGATTTACAAACAGCTAGGTTGCAGCAGCTTTTGGAGTTGGATGAAAAAAGATTAGATGCCATCCATCAAACAAACATGATACAGCAACAAAGGATGAAGTGGCATGACAAAATTATCAAACACAAGCAGTTCCAAAAAGGTAATTGGGCCTTACTGTATGACTCTTGGTTTGAAAATTTTCAGGGTAAGCTACATACACACTGGCTTGGACCATATGAAGTAGATGCTGTTTTTCCAAATGGAACGGTGAGACTTTTAACAATTGATGATGCTAAAACACCTCTGCTAGTCAATGGCCATAGGCTCCGTTTATATCACCGCCTTGTTTCTAAAGAAGATTTCAAGACTGCTTGCATGACTGATATTCATTATCTTGTTCTAGGGGAGTCTTCTGCCCCTCACAACATTTAATTTTCTGCACTATATTTCTAGTAATAGATTAGATTTAGTACTAATAATCCCTGTCAAGGATTGGTATATTACAATTGAATTTTGCAGATTCTGGAAAAAGCTCATTAAGGAAGGACAGATTCATCATGAGAAGATCTGAAGCTTCAACACAGAAGTTGTTCCCATCATGTTACCCCATTTTTCTATCAATACCCCTCCATTATTTCCATTATTCCATTATTCCCACCCCTACCATCCCTGAAATATTTTCCTTCAATCAGTGTTTCCCATCCCTTACTACTGAAATTATCCCCTATTAAACATTTTCCCCATTGGTTACGGACCTAAGTTATTTATACCATTCCTCTGATTTTTCCCATTGCTGAAACACCTGTTTCAGCAACGTATCGTTCATATTTCCCGTTGCTGAAACACCTGTTTCAGCAACGTATCGTTCATTTTTTTCTCGTTGCTCAAACACCAGTTTCAGTAACCTGTCATCATTAAAACATCATTTCTCTCCACTGTTACATAAGTTTTTTGTTCTCCACGACTATACTTCAGATCCTTTCGGTGAAAAATTATTCAGCAATGACCAGATCCAATTACACTCCTGTTCTAAACCTCAAAGAAATTAACAGATTCTTCCATGCACATTAAAGTTATTTTTGAAGCGATTGACACTTCGAATTATTAAAAGGTAAAAATATAAGGTATGAGGTTTTAATGTAATTCAGTTAAAGTATATTAAAGAGAGGATTTCATTCATAATGATTACATATCTTCACACGCCTAATCATTATTACACCGTACGTAGGGGGGGAATTCCAAAAATAGAACGATAACTTCACATTAATCAATCCTCTGTCCCTTGTCATATTCATTACCGTCATTGTTACCTTGCAACCTCTGTTGCAGCAACTAGCGCGAGTTGGGGTCTGCGTTTACTGTGTTCAGAGCCTCTGTGTGTAACTCAAAGCAATAGCCATGGGAGGGTCGGCTGTTAAACATGAGCCCGGCTCTGTAAATCTTCTTCAATTGTTTCCCGAAGTATATCAGATATTCCAACAAGCTGGATGGACAGTATATTTTGAAAGATTGGGTGAATTTGACCAGGAACAAGTCTTAGAGTTTGTACAAAACCTTCAAGACGATTTTTCAATGGTCCAAGGGGTTCACATTTCAGTAACAGAGGAGGACATAGTTCAAGTATCAGGGTTGCTAGCTATTGGGATTCGCTGGTTCAGCAGAAAGAAGGTTATTCTCAATGCGCAGCAAGAATTTCTTCATCCAGATGAGCGAGTGGAACCTAGAGGCCGCGGGGTTAGTCTGCATTCACTTCCCCAACCATGGCCATCGGTGGCAGAGTTCATCAAACACTACTTAACATGTGAAGGGCGCTACCAGGTAGTGTACAACCATGATTTTGTTTTGATGAACCATTTGAGAAATGCACGACTGATTAATATCCCCTATTATCTGCTTGGTTGTATTAAAAACATGTCCTATTATTGTAGACGCTCCAAATTCCCATTGTTATCCCTCACCCACCACCGCTTATGCCAGCTGTTGATACAGAGGGGTCTTGCTCAGCAAAACCCCCCTCTGCATGCCCCACTTCCTGATCCCTAGCTGTCAGAAATTCCCCAGCAGGTTCAAACGTTCGAACAACTCGGAAGTTCTCACGACATTCTGGAAATTCCCTATGAAGGACAGCAGGACGATACCTCGCATTCCCCAATTGACCCAACCGCGACAGCGCCCCAAGTAGCAAAGTCAACTGGCCCCACTATTTCTGTCCCTAGTGATGACTCTCTAACACCTCCGTCCCCACCCATTCATAAAAGTAAGAGAACCCCAACTGGCTCAGTTTCCAGATGACGGACAAGGGCTAGATTTCAAGTCCTTACTTCTTCCGAAAGCCCTTCCCCCAGAGAAGAACCCTCCCCTTCAAAGAAAAGGAAAGGTCGCGATTTTACCGCCTTCCTACCAAAAAGGAAAAAGAAAATAACCGCCGAGATAGAACCCACCCTCATTTCCCCTGACCCCGCCACTATTTTGTTAAAACCTCTATCTCCATCTCAAATCCCCCAATCCGTCTCATCCGAAGGTACTACCACACAAGAACTAGTGCCCCGGGATAATACGACATCGTTTATAGCTCAAGAAGTCACTGCCCCACAAGAACCAGTCACTCACCCAGTGGCTGAAACACAAGAACCAGCCATTGCAGAACAAAAATACACCAAGCATGACGACAGTGGGAGATCAGCAGTAGCTAAAACACAAGAACCAGCTACGACTGTGCATCAACAGACTACCCCAACGGAGTCAGCCAGCGCACAGGGTTTACATACTATGACATCTCTGTTGGAGGAAAATGAATTCCTCAAAGCTGAATTAGAAGTGTACAAGAATGAACTAACCATGGCTCGAGAGGCTTTTGAGAAAGAACTGAACCTCTATACGTTAGCACACGCAGCCTCAATGCAGAATAAGGAGCCATGCAAGGAATACATGTGCCATGAGTGTGGCAACATTTACCAGGCTGCAGGCTACAAAGTAGTCAAAATTCAATTATCTGAGGCATCTACATCAACTGGAATAAAAGAGGAATACCCTACTGCCCCACAAGAACCAGTAGGGCTCCCTATAAAGCAAGAAAAAGATACCGAACCTCAGATATCTCGTCCTTTGCAGGTTGATGTGGCCATTTAGACAGAAACACCACCACAATTAGTCAGTGTAGCCATTCAAACAATGTCCCAACCCACTACGGTTGATGCCAAGATATAGACTTTGCCATGGAATCAGTTGGAACAGATGAACAAATGGAAGAGGCAATATGCTGAAGAACAAGATATAATATTACGCCAACACAAGTTACAATGGCAGAATCATATATATGCCAATTGGGACAGGTGGGACCAAATGATGCAACAGCTTAAGGACTACAAAAAGGAAGCCAAAGAGTCTAAGGAAAAGATAACCCTGATGTTTTCATTAGTCCAGAAGTTGATGGCTACACGCAAACCCTATGTAAACTATTCTCTCTTTCTTGCTGAACGATTAGTTTATTTTCAATTAAAAGCAATAAAAAACGGCAGACCATATGAGTTAATGACTTCAGAAAACTTTTTTGAGACCTTTAATGAGGCTCCCGATAGTGATCAGCATTTGCTGTGCGAACTCTACCTCCATAACGAGGCTATTCCCGAGAATAGAGAAGTCAATCTTATTCCAATTGCAGGAGATATACAAATAAGGGCATTTGTCTCATTTTTGTCTAACCAGCTCACTTGGCAATCTGCGTTCACTGCAAGCAGTCACAATGAGGACAATAAACTCCTATGGATCAGACCAGAACCTTTAAGGCCAACCCTGTTCATAGCACAATATTACGAATTTTTACGGAAGCCAGGAATGCATAGGTACATGCAGCAACTACAGGCTTCAACACTTTCTAAGTGTCAACAGCACATTAGAATAAAGGGTAATGCTGCAATGAACGCCAATGTTATGTTTTGGCAGCAGTCATGCAAAGAAAGACAGGACTATCACCCTTTTAATCCTCACAATCTTCAAGCTGCATTATCCAGGGTTTCCAATTACATTGGTTGCATTCAACGTTGTGGAGTAAACTGGATCGAGTATCGTTTCCATTTTCCAATTCTATGGCTACCTTCAGACAAATATCAGTGTCATTTCCAGTTGACCAACAGAGATGAAGCCTTGGCATGGCAGAACTTGCAGAACAACGGAGGATTCAGAGCTCCTACAGATGCCACCTTTTCCAGCTACTGCTTGAGTAATTTGCATTCTCAGTCCCAGTACTCAGACTCCGATTCAGACTAGGGGTTGCCTGAGGACATGCAACATTTTTAGCTGGGGGGGATGTTACGAATCCACTATGTATCATTTTTGCTATATATTTTGACACCACTTCACCCTTATAACCATGATTAAAAAGAATCCCATTATCATCTTCAGTCACTTTATCCCAAGGTATACAAAAACCTCTTCTTTATTATATGTTTAATCTGTTTTACATTTAATTCCATAATACTCTTATATTTTATCATTAATTGAAGTGTATCAAGCAGTAAGGTCATTTTTTGGGTGTTTTTGACCTTTTTGAGAGCTAAAAACCTGTCAAAATTTATTGTCCATTGGTAGGCAAGCATATTTCTTCATGCCAAATCCAAAAATGCTAATGTTTTATCATTTGGAGGCCTCCATCAAAAGCGAGCGCCAAGTGGTGCGGCGCATAGGGCAGAAAATTCTGTGTTTTAGCCCAAAAATTTCAAAAATGCAAAAAGTGTCCCAATTTTTTTTAAATTTGGGCTAAGTCTTCTCCATCAAGAGATATGTTGGGCCAAGGAAGCCTCAACCAATATCTGAAGTCTATCTTGCTCCTTTCGCCTCCTCGATGCCCTTTTCAACTTTGCTTTGAAGCTTCTGATTCATGCCTTGCAACTTTTATTCCTCACCATGTAATGGTAGGCCATATGCCTTAACATTGCTTTCTCCCTGTTAGCCTTCTCTATCAACCTTTCTAAGTGGATATTCACTCCCTCAAGCCACAATTCTCGATCGACATTGATTTCTTTCTCAAGTGACGTGAGCTTCACCTTCCTCCTTTTAGCAGCTTATCGATTTTCTCGTATGTTTTGCAATTCCATAATCATTTGCAGATCTTCAAGCTACTTGTTTCTTTGCTCCAGGTACTTTATTATTGACTTAGCTCTTTCTAAGTTGAGGGAAAAATCATTGATGTCCGCCTATTGCTCCTGGATGACCTATTTGAGCTTTGAGCTTTGTGAGCCCAAATCAGTGTCATCATCCTCAATGAGAATGAAATCGGTCTCCTGCTCACCTGAAGGCCCCTAATCATGTAATGGCCTCTTGCCCTTGTCCTGAACCTACTGTGTTGATGAAGGAAGCAAGACCCCTTCCACCCCAGGTGGAGATAATACTCGCTTTGCTGCTGCGAACAACCATCTAGTGCCCTTTCGATAGGTGACAAACACCATCATACAAGCGGTATGTGTCTCATGACCCTCTTGCTGATGTGAAGCTCCACCTATCTCATGAAAAGCCTCTGGAGGTCCCTAAGGAGCTATGAAGAACTCATGAGAAATGAAGTCCTCCCATGAGATGCCCTGCAAACCAAGCTGATGTATGACCACAATTTTAATGAAAGAAAAATGATAGATACTATTAAACTGCTGCTAAGGAGTCTTTTGTTGTACTAGGGTGGTCATCTTCTCAATATTTCGGCACATGAAGTAGGGGAGATTCATCATTCTTACCCCGGTAAAGAGCATCAGCAGTCTGATATGATAGGCATATAGGCAAGAAAACCAGCCCTCACAGCTGAAATATTTCATTATAATTTTCATCAAAGGAGCATATGAATCTTTTAGGTACCGAAAGGGAAAAACTTTGCAGAGTTGCCTCAAATAATCAGGCTTGATGTATGGTTCATAATGTTCCCTATCAATTTGCTGCCTTTTATTCCATTGTTCTCCAATATTAGGAATATCGGTTGCTAGAGAAATAGATTATGGTGTTAAAGTGAATGTTACACCAGCTAGAGTGGCTTGGCCATTATGTAGATGAAGCACAAACAACCGAGCTAACTCATGATGATACTGGACTCTAGCAACCATCTCAGAACTCATAACAGGATTGGTGTTGGAAACAATGTGATAGCAAGAGGATAGGCCTACAACTCAACAACTGTAGTAGGTTCCTCTCGTATATGTTTGTCACCCTTATGAGGTCTCCTTGGTGCATGCATTTCTGTAGGAGAGTCACTGTGTGTCTCTTCATCATGGTCATATGAAGGATTAGACTCCATGTTTGCTAGTGGGTGAGTTTTCTTGATGAGTAGTAGGAAATTTATGGTGTTTTAATTTTCCACCACCAAGGGTAAAAATATATGAGGGACTGTGGGGGGAGAGAGTATGAGGGGTTTTGGGAATGTTAGGACAGGATTTTGTTTGGGAAATAGGAGATTAGGGAAAATATGTAAGCTTAGGGACAACAATTAGGGCTAGGGATTTGTAGTTAGGATTTGGGAAAATGGGAATTGGGGATAGGGATGACTGAATATGGGAGTTAGGGAATGGATGGATAAGCTGAGAAAATGAATGGAGTGGAAAAATGAGGGAGTAGTGGAATAAACTTGGCAGCAAAATGATAAGTGCAAACCCTAGGAAATGGCTTTTAAGAAATTGCAAGGAATTAGGGTTTGAGTTTTTTCACACAACCACCATAAATTTTCAAGAAAAACTCCTTCACTAGCAAGGAAGAGGGCTTGACTTACTTGCGCACTAGAATTTTTGAGTGATTTTGGCAATTTGAGGGAGTTTTTGAGGAAATCAGGCTTGGCAGCTCTATGTGTCACACCTCAAACTTAATGCACTGTGCTTCGTGTGTGCCTCGCGCCAGTACAAATTAACACTGAAACAGGAGACCCAGTGCACAGCGCCACTTGTATGCGTTGCACCTCTCACCCAGTGCGCCGCGCCCACAATTTTGCACAGTTTTTCTCCAAGCTCGCTTCCTTTGCTCAACACGACCTTCACTTTGCTAAATCTTTGTTCTTTGAATGAAAATGAGATTTTTGAATTGAGAAAAATTATTAATACACAAGAAATTTTAATTTTTTATTCATAAAACCCACTTTTATAATGTTTGCAATGTGACTTTACTTTTCAACTCTGTTTTTTGAGCAGTTTATTTTATTTTTGCTTTTGATGAACTGAATGACTTGATTTTTTGGTTGCCTTGTAGGGAATGGAGCAGCTGAAGCTTGGCAAGGTGACCAGGGTTTCCACTGAAGTGATTTACATATGAAATAACTAAAATTGCACAAATTTATACAATTAAAACTCTAAAATACTTTGTTTTTCCTCAAAACAGAGTTTTGAGGAAAACTACATTTCTGAGTAAGTGATTATGAATTTATTGGTACTAGAACTTTTTTCAACCTCCTCATATGCCTACTAACCATTATTGGACATTTTGGGGACCTTATTGATGAAACCTAGACCTAATGAAACTAAAACCCTAGAACTGACTCTTGCAAATTTAAAGACAAAAGGTGACTACAGATGATCTTGATGAATGAAAACGGGCCAGCAGGTAAAGGACATGAGGGAAAATGTACAACAAGCCACTACCATCAGATAATCATGCTACTAATGGAATGCAGCTAACTGAGATGGACACCTAATATGCAATGCAACAAGATAATTTGATCTCTGACGGAGGGATGAAGATACCGACACTAACACAATCTATTCCTAATAGCGTGGGGGAGGGATTGCTATCATCAACATTTTTTATCACTTTGAAATCTGCTAGCACGCTTGCTCCTTCAATGTCTGTTGTGATTCCCTGAAATCTCTCCATAAGTAGGATCTTTTATTGGTTCACCATTCACAGTTGGATAGGAGACCATTGCAGCGCAAACTGGCCCATGCACTCCCATGTCTACTTTGGCAAGACGTTCACATCTGATCCTAGGTCCAGAATCACTTGGTCCATCTCATATTCCACAATATGCATGGTCAATCTCATCTCCCTTCCTATTCACTTCGTGTGCTTCCTGAGCTTCCCGAATACACGTGGTTCTCTTAGCATGGTCCTAGCGCATCTAGTTATGAGTTCTTGCAGCCCCTTTATAGCCTTGCTATCACGCAGTAGCTTCATGCATGTCTCCAAGAACGTAGTGATCATTGATGGATCCATTTCCGGCTCTAGTCTATCTTTACTTCGTGAAGTGGAGGCATCAATGAAGCTCCTCTTAGCTTCCATGGAGGTCTCCTTAGCATGCTCCAAATCAAATTCTGGTTCCTCCGTTGGATCCTTGCAAACCTAGGTGCTTTCTTCAGGTTGCTTTCCTTTTTCATCCCCTGTCATAATACCACTCTGAAGCATGATATTTACATTAGGGTCTTCCTTGCATGGCTCAGACCTGATCATTTGCAGGTTCTGAGTTGAGGGAGGTTGGAGTGCTCCTTTATCACACAACCTTGTTATCGGTGTTGGAGAGTCCTATGTCTCATGATCAAATAATGTATAGTAAAAACATGATGGTCACGTTGGATTCGTACAATCATGAGCATAATTCCCTGGCCCTCCGCAATTGTAACATAGCAGCTGTCTGTGACCTCTTCTTGGTCTCACTCCACCTTGGCCTCGTCCACACCCCTGAAATCCAGTGCACACCATTCCTGTTTTTTGATCGAGGGCTCGTGCTTCTTCCTTAACTCTATACGTAGGAGTTTGATCCATCATCAGTTCATAACTTCTACAGTTGCACTCATCATGTCCTATTGACCTGCAGAAATTATAGAAAAATGTTGTGAATTTTGCGTATACTTCTGTAATAGATGGCAGTTATCTGTAGCATGCTTTCCTCCTATCTGACAAATCGTGCACCACAGTTGGTCCTACTTGTGCCTCTGGTCTTAGTGGCATTGGCCCTCCTCCCACAAGGTAATTCATGAACATTAGACAGTGGTCCTTGTTGTGCCCCTAGCCCTTACATTTTACACACCATACCTCATTATGCACTTCTGGGTGAGACATCCTGTCTTGTTTAAAACTCTGCATCTCAAGGCACAAGTTTTTCAACTGCGCATGAATCGACTAAGTTCCCAGTTTAGGATCTTGTATAGGAGTCTCATGCAATCTCATCACGGCTTCCAAAGCCTCAACCTGAGTGGTTAGCCTTTGTTGCGACACTGCATTTTGTAGATGTGGTGTTAACAATGCTACAAACAATTTGCAGTGTTGTCCATCTGTTAATGTCATGTTCACTCTGTGAATTGTGCACTTCATTCTTTGATCCAACTCCCACGGGGTTTCTCCTGGTAGCATTGTGATTTCCTTGAATCCAATGATTGATTGTGCCTCCGATTTTGGCCTGCTAAATTCTTTGTTTAGAGCAGCTTGGATATCCACTATCCCTGCATTTGTATTTTCATTGGAATGCTTAATGCACTAGGTCAATGTGTGATCCTATAGAGCATTGACCAATGTCACCTTCTTTATATTGTCATTGGTGACACCCTCTACTTGCCACACAGCTCTTATCACGAACCAAAACTAGTCTAGATCTTCATTCCCAAATCCCTTGAACACTAGTAGCTTTATTGCGCTTACCATACTGCTTCACGGTGGTGGCGAAGGTGGTATGGGCGAAGTCGGGGGTGAAGACAATCAAACCAGTGGTGGTGTGGGTGGGGGTGGCATGCACAAAATTCTCTGCCTTATCATATTGATTTCACTTCTTGGCAAAACCTTCGCGAGCTCTTCCCCTGCCCCACAAAGGTGAAATCAAGGGGCTAGTTTCTAGTTTTGTGCTACCTTCGTTTCTATCGATTCTTCCACTTCACATAGCCCCAAACATCAATTTATTTGCATATTTAACCCATTTTTCACACAGTAACATTTTAATCCAAGTTTTCAAATATTTAACGTACTTACCTTGTGGTCCCTTGAGGAACAGTCATTCTGCCTCGCTATAGCTGATTGAAGTATCTACCGCGAACTCAGTGATGAATCCTCCTATGATTCAATCGATCCAGTGATTGACAATGCATGTGATCTTATCTTCTGATGCTTCCAATTTGTGCACCAATTCTAGAGTCCACACAACAAATTTGTTGAATTAAACGTTCCTTGGCTATCTGCTAGCTTCGCGATCCACTTGTACAACTCAATAGGGAATGATGCAAAGAAAAATTCATGGATCTCCATATACAAGTAGTAATCTAACCACTCTTCCTTTGATAGTCATGGATTCGTGTTTTCCTGTGCCACAAACTTGTGAATATTTCTGTCCAACCACTCTTTAATTCCTTTCTTTGTCGGATTCCAGTGATACGACATCATACATCTCTATGCAAATCTTGGTCCTAGCAATGGAACCATTTGTTGGCTTGTTGGTGCCTGAGCCAGGTTCGAAGTTAATTAGCCAAAAAAATCCATGTACTACTTGCCCTTTCGGCAACAGTCCACAGAGTGCAGACTGAGGTCTCACGCGAAGTAGTACGGGAGGGTGCTAGACCAAGTTTCCACACCCTTGAGATGTCTGAAAGGTTTGACTAGTCCTGTATTTGTTCCTATGTGTAGGTGGTTGCGCGCACCTTTCGTTCCTCGCAGTCTGATACCCTGCCTTTGCATAGCCTTAACCAAGGGTTGTGCTATGGTTTGTGCTATTACCCAAGATCTTATTTGTCTTCCAGTATTAATTAAGCACCTTCGCCTACTTAAATGTCTTAAGTTATACTTAACAATATAAAGCATTCATACAGGTTCGTGCAGTAAATAAAAAACATATTTTCGAATTATATCCAATCATGCATTAAACCAGGAAAAGATACATAGAATTATTGCAAAACTTCTCTTTATTGATTCTTCCAATGGTTACAAACTTGACCCGCCCTGCGAACTCAGCTTCAGACTACTAGGCCTGTGCACACTCAGCTACAAAACCTTCTCCTACTTTATGACCCACAGACACACCTTACACTTCGAATCAATCACTTAGACTTCTCATGCTTCTATTATCTTCATTTATTAGCTATCTTTATACTTAGATCCTTGCTCTATTTATACAATCCCATGGCCTGCTGACCATGGTTAGGTCTATCCAGCCGACATTACATTACAGAAACTAGGGTGGACAACTCTATGACTTTATTATACTTTCGCACCCCACACCCGCAATTCACGGAGCTTTTACAACAAGATTCAGTCAAAACTTGGGCTTTAAGCCAAAAAACATGACTTGAGGGGATTCGATGCCCAACATTCTCTTTCCCTTTTTCCTTCTCTTGATATCTTGAAAAAATTATATAAGGTCCTTTTTCTAATAATTTCAACCTGATAAACTAATTTTGCAACAAGCATGAAAGCATGAGGATCTCAGGAGATAACAAGAGCCATGTTTGAGAGAAAAGTACAAGGACTCACCCTTCCACTTATATTTCGATTTAAATATACTACAATACTCTGTAGAATGTTTGATTCCATAGATGCCTAAAGAATATCATGATTGTCAAGAATATGTCTAATGATGGTTAATGCAGCACTATCAAACCCTTAAAATAGGAAACTAGTAGGCAAGCTCAGCAAAGCCATTAATCCACCCCTATCAAGGAAATGTAATGCTATGGAATTCACCCTTGTAGGCCTTTCTCATAACTTTAGAAGAGCTTGTACTGAAGTTTAGGGAAGATTCTTCTAAATGAAGTTACAAACAATATCAATAGATTTGTTTTCCTACTCCCGGTAGTTATGTACCCATCGGGAACATTCAACATGTGCTATATATAATTTTATTGATTAGATTCTAAGTTCTCAAGATTCTCACCATCATCATCTTTTTTCTTGGACTGCTTAGAATTTAGAATAGAAGAATAATTTTTTTTTTGTTGGCTTCAACTATATCAAATTATCATCTAGTAGCATGGGTGTTAGATACTTCAAATCTGGAAGGCTCCTACTTTTTTATGCCTGCAGGCAAAAGCTAGACAAGATATCCAAAAAAACACTAACAAGATCATTGTCAACAACAACTTCACAAGCTATATTTCTTTCATGTAAAATTAGAGGAAAAACATGAGATGTCAAGGACAATATGCTATTATCCTTTCCAATATCCAAATTAGAATGTTTCATATGCTCTACAAGAAATAAGAACATTGTGCTTTTGGAGGGGCTCTACCAGAGTGAGAAGACTGTGCTTGACGAGCATAGGCTTGTCATCCACGGGAAAAGGAATCAGTGTTCAACCTCATTGAAGCCATGCACGATGACAAATATCTTAAATTAAATCTATGAGATCAAAAAGTTGAGTTTCAACATTCCAAATAGATGACTACCTAGGATGATTCAAAAAAATATTCACATAATGCAACAGAGGTCAGAAATGATCGTCATTGTCACTTGCATGCGCATCTAAATTAGTTTTGACACTATTAGAAAAAATTTCATCATCTTTGTTATCCACTACTTTTGAATCCTTATTAAGTACAACTTACCATAGAATCTCTTGATGTATCATCCTAATATCTAGAAGCACATCCTTGCTATCCTTTCCAATCTCTGCCATTAATGTTTTCAACCATCTATCTCTCTAGTAGAATCAGCTGGAAAGGAAAAAAAATATTGTACCACAAAAAAGAACCAAAATACTTGCTTCAAACCATTTTCTACAGCTAATCAATTTGTACCCACAATAGGATCCAAAACATTTGATGTAGTCTAAATATTCTCTTTCAGACAAGCACAAAATACATGTGCAAAGGTAGTTTTGTTTTGTTTTGTGAATTCCTTGCAAACTGCAATCATGTACACAACTACAACCATCCCTTCTAAAGAGAGTGGAATAATTGGAAGAGTCAAGAACCTTATAAGGGATTCTATGCCCTTTTATACATCTTAGGTAGTTTCCATAGGCCTTGTGGTTAGGTAATCCTATAATGTTATCTATATCCTTAAGTGGTATGATACCTTCAGATCCTTAATATTATTGCCCCATGTCAAAATATTTGTGGAATGCTTCTTTTTCCTTTGATTCTTTGGGTCCATGCTCTATGGTAGAGAATATAATGTTCATTTGAAACACCTTCAACACTAAGAAACACATGCTAAATTGTAATATCCCTAGTGAAAATTGCATGTAATTAATGTAAATAAAGGAAAAATAATAACCACAGAAGATGGGACATTTATTCCAAGTTGAATGTTGTGAAAAAACCTAGTGATGGGGATCACCTGTGATTGATTATGGCTAAGGAAATTGGCAAAGGCAATGGCTAAGGCTTTGGAAAGGAAAAATGGCATTTTGGCACATTTATTTAAGAAAATAATGGAAATTAGGAAAAAAGGGAGGTGAAAGGTCATAGGTTGCATTTGAGGAAGAAATTGAAGGAAAATAATGGAAAATGAAGAAAATAGAGGTCTCATTCATAAAAAAGCTTATAAGGATTAGTTAGTAACCTTTTGTAAGCTCAGTCTTGGAGCTCTCTCATTATTCTCTCTCTCTCTCTCATACTCTTGGAGACTTAGAGTTTTCTTGGAGCACTCTTGGCTAGTCTAGCATACTTGGATTCTTGGAGCAAGAAGGCAAAAGAAGAGCAAGAAAGTGTGAGAAGGCATCGAGATTAGCAACTACATCAAATTTTCTTGCAGGTACCAAATTTCATGTATGTTTCCTTCAATATTTTTGGCATGCATGGAATATGCATGTGGATTTTAGTTGTGATCTGTCATTGGCATGGAGGATGGTTGGGATTGACAGTGGATTGCCTAGCCTTGCCATTTCCTAGATAGCCATGGTGATTGTGGGTTTATTTTCATTATTGTGTTTTTGGTTGGGTATCATGTTTCCTTAGCTTGGGTTGAGTTACTAGTCCTGGAGCCTTGGTTGGAAAAATGTTCTAGAGCCCTGGAATGACTTGGGTTAACATACTAGTCCTAGAGCCTTGGTTGGACAAATGCTTTGGAGCCCTTGGTGGGTTGAGTTACTAGTCCTAAAGCCTTGGTTGAACAAATGCTCTGGAGCCTGATAAAATTTGTGGGTTGAATTACTAGTCCTGGAGCCTTAGATGGAAAAAAGCTCTAGAGCTCTCAAAGGCTTGGATAGAGACTGATCTAATGATTGTTTTTTATTTCTGGTAGTGAGGTGGAATCACTATTTGATGGGTTGAGGTGGATGGCCTCTGGAAGCCATGGATGGTTTTTGATTGATGTGTTCTATGAGATCCCACATTCATGCTTGGAATATGGAATGGGGGTGAATGGATGAAGAGAGATTTGGCTCATCCATTCTACTATCGGGTGGAACGTGGAAGTCCCACCTCGGGTTTGGATTTTGAATCATTAATGAAAGGTTATTTCTTTTTTTATTTCTATGAGTATTTTGATGGATTATATTTGGTGTATATGGTTATGATTTCATGGATAATTATGTCCCTATTATGCTGGTTATGTATGTGTTTTATGACAACATCCCTGTGTGGCTCTCATCATGTTTTTACTTGTAATTTAAGGATCAATGTATCTATGACCTAATGGATGGAGTGGCAGTTGATGTGTTGAGGCATCAATGGTTCTTAATGATTCTTAGCTAAGTATGAGACCCCTATGTTTAGAATTGTTAATTACACCTGTAGACTACACATTTGCAATATGTTTGACGAAATGTTTGTCATGGCTAGTAGGGGTCCAGTCAACATCTTGAAGAAGTATTTTCTTTAGTACTATCATTTCCATGTTATTTTACTGAACTGAAGAGATAGTTCAATTATGGGCAATGACCTGGGCTCTGGGCTTGAAAAAGTGGCTCAAATCTCAGAGTCGTTGGCATAGCACTAACAATTTTGGTCTCTGGTTGTTGGTAGGAAAGCCTGTGAGAGCGACTTTAGGTTGTTGGTCACACTCATGCCTATAACATGTGAGCAACTAAGCCTTAAATTATCCAAAAGCTCAGTGGGACCCCAAGGCAAGTTGTCTAAAGTATTAGATTGGTTCCTGAGGGTCCTGTAGTTTATGATTAATGTAGGTATTGTGTGTTTCCATCCGTTCCACTTCCTTAACATGACATAGGAGGTCGAATCATATCGTAGTGCCCTCTCATCGCATGTTTACCCCGGCTGGTTGGTTTCTTGGGTAGATGTGGGAGGAGGGTGTTACATAGTGGTATCAAGCATGGTTCACCCCTCGGACTAGATGGGTTATGTGTTGGTCATGCATGCATGTCAGTTACATGTGTGTCTCTTAACCTTGCAATGCTTGTTGCATTTTCATGATGTTTTCATTGTTGTAGTGATGTCATAATGTGAAATTTGAGGTGTTATTGTGGAATGCATCATTGTGAGTGTATGACTGGTTACATGTTGATTTATGTCACTTACATGTATCATTGCAGTATGCTTGGTTACATTCTTGCATGTTTGGTTACATTCTTGTATACTTGGTTGCATGTATCATTCTTACAAGTTTGATTTCAAGTATTTTTCATTCATGATTGGAAATATGTGTTTATGAATATGTGTGGATGGTTATGCATCGCTTATGCATGTTCATGTTTGCATGTGGCCAAGTGTATAGTGACGTAATGATGGTGTTTGTCATGCATGAGGTCATAGTGTGCATTATTGTTGAGGTCATGCATTGATGACTGGACCCTAGCGAGAATGACAGTTTCATGGTCGTATGCTTATGTTTTATGTTTCTATATGTTGTTATGATTATGTTATACATGTATCATGTTGATTTGTTGATCTTGCAGACAATTTATCCTCCCCAATCTATAATGAGGTACGTTGGTTTATTGTGATTTGGTTTAGCTAACATGATATACCTTGTAGGAAGAAATATCAAATGGCTAGAAATAAGGTTGACTACAAAGACTTTCCCTATGAATCAAAAGAGCAGTATGGTGTTGGGAACTCTTTGGAATTGGAAGTGACACTGAGAAGTTTAAAGGAAGAAATAATGAGTTGTAAGGAAAATAATGAAAGAATCATACATGCATAGGAAATGTTAGTAGAGGTAAATGCAGTCATACTTTAGATCTTGTTAGATTTGTAGCAACAGGGACCGCTTCGAATCATCGATGAGTAGGAGGATACAACTAATGCGGTATATGGTAGTAGATCACATGGTGTTCACTAATCAGATAGATATGACACAATCATAGATGGAATATTTTTGGACATTCCGAATAGGAGAAGGGATAGACATAGGTATGATTCTAGTTCCGATTTAGACAAGCACTATGATCATCATCGGTATCATCCTTATAGGAGGAGTGATAAAGGGTATTTTCCATAAGAGTTTAAGAAAGAAAATCCACCTAATTTTTATGGAGAGGTAAAGAAATCACAAGATGTAGATGCATGGTTGCTAGGCATGAAGAATTTCTTCAGATTGCATGACTATTCAGAGAACATGAAAGCTAGAGTGGCTACATTTAGTCTCAAAGGAAAAGCAAACATTTGGTGTGAAGACGTGAAGAATGTCAGAGGTATAAATGAGGAATATTTGACTTGGAGTAAGTTTGAGTGATTTTTCAAGAAGAAGTATTTTTCAAAAAGATATTTTGATGATAGGGCAAAATAATTCTATGAGTTAAAGATCAAATCCATGACAAATGATGAGTACACTAGTAGATTCTTGGATTTTTTTAGTTATATGCCTTACCTCAAGGATGAGAAGGATAAGATTCATAGATTCATTAGTGGGTTACCAGTTTCATTCAAAGATAGGACTAAGTTTGACGAGCCTAGATCATTGGAGGAGGCCATCTGACAACCGAAGCATTTCTATGAACAATTAAAGTGAAGAATTGAGACTAAGCCAAACTGGAGAGGTAATGCAAAGAGCAAAGGTAAATGAGACAAGAAGCGAGTATGACCACGACACTTAGGTAATAAGTATGATGTTGCACCACTTAAGAGGTTCAATGCATCAGATAGTAGACATGGACACAAATCTAAGGAGAAGAATAAGGAGCCTGTGTAGTGTTGGACTTGTGGAGGAGATCATCGCTAGAAGAATTGTCCATAGTACCATGGTGGTAGGCCTAAGATATACAATGTGCAGGATGCACAGACTGTTGGAGATGTTGGTCAGATTATTCCATGTATTTATACAACATTAGATAACAAATAGATAGATCATCAGGCATATATCTTTGAAATGGGCGGTAAGATTTGTGACCCAGTTATTTCTATCTTGATTGACCCTAGATCTAATTATAGCTATGTTAGTCCTGACTTGGTGGATAAGTGTGGTCTAAGGAATTGCATGAAGAGTCTTGGTTAGTACAGTTGGCTACAGGTACTAAGAAGCGAGTTCATCATTGGGTAAGAGCTTGTGCATTTGATTTGAATGGTATGCCTACCACAGCACATTTGAATGTATTGATGTTGGATTCATATAGTATGTTGTTGGGCATGGACTTATTGTATATTCATAGAACCAAGGTAGACTGTTATGAAAAATCCATTGAGTGCATTAATGAAAATGGAGAACCAATAGTCTTATAGGGAAAGAAGAAAGCCACATCAGTTAGGATGGTGACAACTATGCAAGAAAAGTGTAGTCATAGGAAATGGTGTAAGCTATTCATAATACACATTTCTAGTGATAAGGGAGAGGAAGTTGAGGATATAGATGTGTTGATAAGGTACCCAGTTTTACACCAGTTCAAGGATGTATTTCCTGAGGACATTATAGGGTTGCCACCTCATAGGGAGGTAGAATTTTCTATTCAGTTAGTGCTAGGGGTGGCTCTAGCATGAAAAACACTTTACAGAATGAGCACACCTGAGTTGGTTGAGTTAAAGTTGCAGCTGAAGGAAATGTTGGACAAGGGATACATCAAAGTGAGTGTATAACCTTGGGGCGCACTGGTATTGTTCATAAAGAAGAAAGATGGAACACTCAGATTATGCATTGACTACAAGAAGTTGAAAAAAGTGACTATCAAGAATAGGTACCCTTTGCCGAGGATTGGTGACTTGTTCAATCAACTGAAGGGAGTAGTGGTGTTCTTGAAGATTGATCTGAGATCCAAATACCATCAGGTACGCATCATAGAGGAAGACATTTACAAGACTGCATTCTAGACCAAGTATGGGCATTATGAGTTTGTTGTTGTTCCATTTGGCTTAACTAATGATCCAGCTACACTTATGTGTTTTATGAATAACGTGTTGCATCCATATTTGGATAAGTTTGTTATTATGTTCATTGATGATATACTGGTATATTATAAAAATGAGGAAGAGCATGTCGAGCATTCAGCAGTAGTGTTGAGTTTATTGAGAGAGCATCAATTGTATGCTACGCTGAATAAGTGTAGTTTCTTTTAGACTGAGGTACACTACTTGGGGCATGTTGTCTCTAAGGAGGGCATTTCAGTTGATCAAGAAAAGATAAGGGCCATCGTGGAGTGGGTAGCTCATAAGAGTGTGGATGAGGTGAGGTCTTTCATGGCTTCGGTAGGCTACTATAGTAGGTTCATCAGGAAATCATGGATTTCTTATCCTATCACATCATTGCAAAGGAAAGGTAAGAAGTTCGAATGGGCATAGGATTGTGAGACTAGCTTTGAACAACTTAAGGAGTTGTTGATGCATGCACTGATACTACAAATTGTTGATCTAGACAAAGAATTTGTAGTATACACAGATGCTTGTAAGAGAGGACTTGGTTGAGTCCTTATGCAGGATGGATGGGTGGTACGCTACGAATCTTGGAAACTAAACAAGAATGAGTAGAACTACCCGACACATGATCTTCAGTTAGAAGTGATCATACATGCATTGATGATGTGGAGAGACTATCTTCTTGGCAAGAGGTTTGTACTTATGAGTGATCATATTGGCTTGAGGTATTTGTCTGACCAGCTGAATCAGAATTCCATGGAGGCTAGATGGTTGGCCAAGATCAGCGAGTTTGATTTTAAGATCAGGTACATCAAAGGTAAAGAGAAAAAGGTGGCAGATGCTCTCAGCAGACGGGTATAGGTAAATCACTTAGTAGCTATGAGCTCCTATGGGACAGACTTATAGGATAGGATCTTGCAGGGAGGTCAGCAGGATGCTAGGCATATGGAGATTGTGCATAGGTTATAGTAAGATGCTGGTACAGGTATAGGTGCAGGTACAGGTGGAATTATAGGTACAGGTACAGGTGCATAGGGTATGGATTATTGTCTTACAGCAGATGGGCTAATTAGGTTCCAAGATAGGATATATGTACCAGATAATAGTGAGCTCAAGAAGGTGATATTGAGGCAGTTTCATGCAAAACCTTATTAAGGTCACTGAAGTTACCAGAAGACACAGAAAGCAGTGAAGATATTTTACTATTGGTCAAATTTGAAGAGAGATGTAGCAGAGTTCATGGCTAGATGTTTTGATTGTGAGCGAGTGAAAGTTGAATGTAACCATCCAGGTGGATTTCTACAACCGATCATGATTCTAGAGTGGAAATGGGAAGTCATTTCCATGGACTTCATTATAGGTTTTCCAAAGATAGTGAAGTAGCATGATTCCATCATGGTCATTGTGGATAGGTTAAAAAATGTTGTACACTTCAATCCAGTGAAGTCTACACTCTTAGCTAGTGATGTAGTATAGGTATTCATCAAATATATGGTTAGATTGCATGGTGTTCCAAAGAAGATTGTGTCAAATAGGGATGCGAAGTTCACTTCCAAGTTTTGGAAGTGGTTATTTGTAATTTTGGGTGCAAATTTGGCCTTCAGCATGGCTTATCATCCACAGACAGATGGACATGCAGAGAGGGTCAACAAGCTATTGGAGGACATTTTGAGAATGTATGTGGTGCATCAGCATTGAACGTGGGAAGAGTATCTTCCACTATTAGAGTTCACCTACAACAATGGTTATCATGAATCATTGAGGATGACTCCTTTTGAGGTATTGTATGGGTAGAGTTGCAACACTCCCATTAGTTGGAGTGATCTGGTTAGCAAGGTGTTTATTGGACCAGATATTTTGGTAGACATGGAATAAGAAATGTAGGTAATCAAGAAGAATCTAAACATAGCGCGAGATAGGAAGAAGAGTTATGCATATTGGAATAGGTTGTTCAAGAAGTTCTGGGTTGGGGAACAAGTGTAAATGCACATCAAACCAAAGAAGAGCTCCTTGTAGATTGGATCTTGTGTCATGTTGGCACCATGATTTTGTGGACCCTTTAGTATCATTGAGAGGATAGGGCCAGTAGCCTATCGAATTGCGCTGCCTCCGATAATGAAATTTCATGATGTATCCCATGTATCTTTGCTTAAGATGTTAAGAATGTTAATCATGTGATTGACTGGTCTATATTGAAGGTGGAACCAAGTGGAGAATTCCAGCTGGAGCCTTAGTGTATATTGCAAAAAAAGGTGCTCATGCTTCGGAACCAAGCAGTCGAGAAAGTTAAGGTGTAGTGGAAGCACTTTGGGCCTAATGAAGCTATATGGGAGATGGTGGATCAGATGCAGGTTATGTATCCTTCCTTTTTTTTCGATTGAGGAAAAGTAGTTTTGTCTTGGTGTTTTGGTGTGATTTTGGTATATGTTTTGGTATATCTTTTGTATACATTTTGGTATATTTTTTGATGATCTTGGTTTGTGTACATATGTATATGGATGTAAATACTAACACGAGTTGTGTTATAAAGCTCCACTATGTGGTATGTTGTTATGATGTCATGCTATTATGCTATTATGTTGGTTACTTCTCATCAGGTTGATCATTGTAAATATTGCATCGAGCTAAGTTATAAAGATCCATTGGAAGTATATTTTTCTTACTGCATTTTTGTGTTTATAGGTGTTGATGAACACCGAGGATGGTGTTTCTCCAAGGGGGAGGGATCTATAATAGCCCTGGTAAAAATTCCATGTAATAAAAGTACACTTGCTTTACTCTTTCTTATTCCATGTGAATGATTTCCTCTGTGTACACGTACTTTCATTTTGCAAGTATATGTGACAATGTACCCAAATGATTGCTAGAGTACAACATTTTATGAAGGCATTGGACTAAACACAAAAGAGTTCGATATGCATGTTATGACTAAGGTGTGTTAGAAGTTTCATGTAGATTGCAATACTTAGAATCCATTTTGTGTCTAAAATTGAGTTGTAGTGATTTTTGTGTGTGATGGATGTTAGAAATGTATTTTTATGACTGATGCAGACAAACCAAACTACAACAATGATTTTTCTTGTTGTCTTGGACGTTGAGAATCCAAAATTCAAAAAGAAACTTGACATGATGGTAGTCATCGACCAGAAGATAACAGCAATTGGAGAATCCAAGCTCCTAGCTTTGTGAAGAATCTCCAAAGAATTACTTTTATAGTTGCTTTGGTAACAGAATTAATAGCATCTTATTTGATCTCACCTATGGATTAGGTTAATTTTGAGCCACAATTTGTGTACTAGATGCATTTCATACATGCAAAACTACATTGTTGCACAATATCGTCAAGAATGGAGCTTTGTGACACTATGCCTTTCTTTGTGTTGTTTGACTTTTGAGATGTCCTACCCTTTTATAGAAAAGAATTCATATTATGTCAGAAGATTGTCTTTACATATGCACATGCTATATGCAATGTTGAAGTTAATTGATCTAAAGTTCTCAGTAATAGAAAGTCTCTATGTCTTATTAGTAAACAAAATATTTAAACTCAATAGGTGTTCTTATGCCATGATTTGTGCAAACATTAATTTCTCATAACTTGATAGAAGTGGTAGAGAAAATATTAATCTCTCCTACCTTGACTGAAGTGGTGGTCAATATCAACACATACAAGAACTTTGTGGTCGAATATTATCAAAACTAATAGGGGGGTATGCAAGAGTGTACAGTAAGAACCTTGAAAAACATGCCCACTAAAGCTTGCAACATTGTTTGTAAGAAGAGAAAATAATGTTTCTTTTTTCCAAACATATAAGTTAGTATATTAAATTTTAATGAATATGTTTTCCTATTATCATATATGGTTTCATACTTTAACAAAAAAATCGCCAAGACTTCACAACGTTTTATTATACAATGAATGATATGCCAAGATCTTACAAGATTTTATAATTCAGTGAAAGATTCACCATGTTTTACAAGATAATATAATCTAGTGATAGATTCCCCAAAAAAATTATATATACATATTATATTATTGATAAAATTTCCTTCCATTTTTCCTATGTATCATGGGGATTCGCCCATTTATTATACACTATAAATTTTAGGGGGTTCTTCAAATTTCCCCTGTATATATATACAAACTATATATATATATATATATATATATTATAATATATAGAGAGAGAGAGAGAGAGAGAGAGAGAGAGAGAGATAATGCATAAAAAACTAAATTTTTAATATGCATAACTTAGTTGTCTTTGTGTAGATCATACTAATATATATGTTTTTTTTTTTAATACACATAAACTAAGTTATGCTACATGAACACACACACACACCTCTTAAGATGTGCAAAAAAATGCAAGGACAAGAATTTTGTTTAAAGGAAAATCGATAGATTAAATGACACTAAAAGTTTTTGCCAAAAATATCATTAGGACAACAATATAATTCTCCACAAATTTTCTTTTTACTCCAAATCAAAATTCACAATGCTTATATGAATTTTAAAGGCTTCAATTCAATAAAAGAGTACAATTTGAAATTTCATCGCCGCATTTGGCCCAAAAGTGTAACCCCATCTCCATGCATTCACCTTTGATTTCGTCATAGTCAAAGTTTCATTGCGCAACTCTAGGTTCCCTGCAACTTTGACTTCCCTCCTAGAATTAGAATAGAACACAAAGATTTTTTATACATTATACGACATGTGGAGGTGTCCATTCTTACATTGTCCATATTTATACTTTGTACTGAACATAGCTAATAGTTAAAAGGAGAATTCATTTGATATTAGATACTAAGGCTGCAATGCAAAAGAAAATCAACATTTTCTTTGCACGAAGTGTGGCAGCGGAGTCGAATTTGCTTATCTCCACACATATATCTTGTTGCAACCTCTACACTTCGCACATTGTTGAAGCCCCGAAAATCGGGTCGACAACAAGGAGGATACCCACCCGGTCTGGACCTTGGTTGGCAGCTCCTTATCCGTTTGGTATAGCGGGTCCGACTGGGGATAACAGGACCAGTTTCCCGATCTTGGGTGTGTGTGTGTATGTAGAGTTGATTAATGTTGATCTAAAAGTTTTTTTAAAGCTAATGTAATTCAGATTCTCTAACTTTACTCTATGCTATTGTAATATAGTGAGAAACATCAAATCAAATCTATTCTAACCCGGGATTGTATATCTTCCATTATGCAATCTAAAAAGATTTCGAATAATAACTGGTAATAAAGATCATTCAGCTATCATAAGAAAAGAAACCATTTGAGTTAAACCATTTTGCATAAGAAGTTAGGCAAAGTAGTTGTGAACAGCATATCACATAATAAGCCATTCATATATCACACATAAACAATATTACTCCACTGTACAAAAGTGCCAAATGATAACCCATATATTCATGCAGTAACATATAAACAACTGAAACTATAAATCACTTAAAGAGTATAAGTAGACATTGCCAAGAGATAAAAGTACCATTTATGACTAGTTCTACCCATAAGCTTCAAACAAAACAATCTATCTCTACTTGTTCTAAAATATACCAAGAGTACAGAAGTGCAACATCAGTAGCAAATATCAAAATGCAAGTAAAAATAAATCTCGATCCATCCATTCATTAAAACCTCCCCTGAGGGTGTAGAAGTGCATGTTCTGAGGGTAAGTTTTTGACAAATCTCCGAACCCTTCTCTAAATGCATGAGAAGGGTTAAAATACTACTTCCTAAATCTAATAATAGTGTTTTTACAAAATTGTAGGATACTGTTCTCAAATGACCATCCTTTTTTTAATCTAAACAAAAAGAAACAACAAACTACTAAAAATAAGCTACTTCTAAATTTGATCTTTGAAACTGCAAGTGTTCAGCATGGATTTGAGAAGAGTCGGTTGGCCGACTTCTGAACTGAGCTAGGCTGCGAAAACGGAATCTATGAGAGTTGGCACTACTTTCTCTGCTGAGTTTGTGATGCATTTCACAGTCATCCACTGACTGTGTGGTTTGACTAATTATGCCCAATAACACTCCCAATTCAGTCTGTTCAAAGCTTGGATCGCTTTTACCTTTTCCTGCGCCTTCTCTTTCCATTCTGCCTCTATCCGTGACTTGTTTCGTAGGTATCCTGGGGTGGTTTCTGTGATTAAGTTGGCTCTGTGTAAATTTTCATTTACACAGTCTATAAGAACATTTGCCTGTGTCGCTGCTGCCACTGCCGCTTGTTATGCCTGCTTGATTTGATCGTCCCACTTGTTGAAGAGAAATTTTTTATGGCTTTCGTTTATTCTGGGTGCATTTGCTCTCTTCCCTTCCTCTCCATCCTTCCAAGCTATATACTCTGTCACTCGTCTGTCAACCTGGTCGTAGTCACTTCGCAAGTCTGTCACTTGATTGGTGAGTTTGTCGCTCAGCTTGCAATCATGACTCCACTGCGATATTTTTCGTCCCAACTCTTCCTGTTGCTATAGAAGTTGCTCATTTAAGGTAGTAGACTCTGAAACGAATTCGAAAAGCTTGGGATTGTCCTTGTGTATTCCTTGTAAAGTTTGCAACTTCTTTCCCTTTTCGTCCAGGTTTTTCTGATAATTTATCTGCATTTGCCGAAAATCTTCTTTTAGTTTCCCGATTTGTTTGGACGCTTCATTGCTGGCATTGGCTTGTTGTAGCTGTTGCTGTAGTAGCTGTATATGGTTTTCTTGCTCCCTCAACAGTTGCTGAACTTCCGACGCTTTGTCGATAGTCGCAAAAGCGTATGCTCATGCGATTTGAGACAACTTCCTGAGATTTTCTGTCGGATTGCTGTTAGGGTCTTTCCATAAGACGTCTAAATGTTCAGTGTCCTGTGACAGCGTATTCTCCAGCTTTCTCTTCTTTCTTTGTCTCCTCACCACTACTTTATGTTGGGGACTATAGAACACGTCCAATGGGGGAATTTCCTCTACACTAAGTAGGAGCTCAGAAGATGGAGCGATATGACTGTGTTCTGCTTCTGAGACACTACCAACCATGGTTGAAACCATTTCCTGTGTTACCTGCGCATCGCTCACAGGCATTCTTGGAACTTGCCCTTCAAGGCTGATTAGCTCGTTGAAGTTTTCCCACTCTTTATCGAGCTCTGTCGTGACGAGTGACGATGTAGTGATGGGAGGAGGGACATTTCTTGGTGGGGAAGCGATAACTTGCAATTGCGACATGGCGCTTGACTGAGCAGTATCCTTGGCTGCTTCTTCGATTTTCCTTTGGTAGCTTGCAGACTTTTTAGAAGGTTCAGGTGTTCCTTGGACAGCGTCGGATTTGGATTTGGAAGTACTGGATTTTCCGCTGAGGCTGACACTTGGAGTAGGCTTTCTGGCGAGCGGTTGCAGCTTTTCTAGAGGAACATTGGCTAGCCTTTTTTCTCTGAATAACAAAAATCTTTTGAGGTCATCTGGGGATAACCTCGACTTAGCTTCTCGCAAAACTTCCTGGAATGAACTTTTATGTTGAAACAAGTCATCAAATAAATCTTTCTTTCCGGCGAACACTTTTATTCTGACACTTATAGTGAAATCATGGGCAACATTATTTAGGTCAAAAGGTCAAGCAGGGAATTTAAATAATTGTAGGGATGTCACATTCCCTATTTCGGCAAAAGCATGTAATACATCAAATAATGAGAAGGCCCCACAAGCTACAGGAAACTGAGGCCATATGGCCTTCTTGTTGTCTTTTAGCTCTTTGGTTAGGCCGCCTTCTGAGCAAGTCTGATAGGCAATTTCCCTAGCCAAAAGCTTGTTAGGGACATACAGAGGTAGGACATGTGGAGGTACAGTGCTCCCAAATACTCTAATATAAGTGAACCATTCTTCCCCGAACCATCTTGCGATGGGGATGATGTCTATTTGCGCTTTGGGTGAGCATCTCGGGGGTTCTTCACCATACATCATCCTATATAGGGGTAAAATGAGCTCATGGAAAATTTGATAGAAGTGAGGGGCAAACTGTGAATCCCATAATACTTTGTGGTAAACATGAATAGGTGACGGGTCCTGGGTAGTCCATTTCCAACCCATAGTTGGAATTTAGATACATAGAAAATAGAATCCATAATGTAAGCAGACAGATAAAACGGAGGATAGACCCTTTGTGACAAGGATCTCTTAGAACGGTAATTCATGACAGTGGTGAATAAGTTATCAGAAAATATTTTGGCCCAATCCACTAGATTGGCATTTGTGGCAGCGTCTATGAGTGGTAGCCATTCAGACGAAAATTTATTTATATCTGGCATACCAAACAGCCTGCACAACATGGCCACAACAAAACAATATGGAGAGGTGAGAGAACCAGTGCTATACATACCATTTTTATCCTTTTTTAGCGGCTCCTCTCTTCTGGTCCATTCTTTAGTTGTTTCTGCCAGGTTTGGGTTCTCTGCTGTGAATTTCTTGACAAATTGCATGTCGTAGGTCTTCTGAGGCTCCGGAAGATGATACATAAGCTTTAAGTCTTGCGTGGCGAATGATCCTATGAGCCCATGCCCTGGAGCCTTGAATTGTCTACCTTGTAACTCTGCATTGTCAAGTATCCATTTGATCATATCTGTATACGGCAATATCTTGGGTCTAGCTGCTATTCGATGAAGAAATGAACAAGCTAGCTCTTCTAAGGATGCCTCGGGAAGAGTTTGGTGATCCCGCGGTGCTATCAACCTTCATTACTCTGGGATTTTCCTCCTCCAGCAGCCTATACATGCCTTTCCAGGTCGAAATTCCTGCGTCTCTGTTGCATGCCGTGTCTGTGTACAAGGGCGCCATCTCCTTTGCCTTTTCATTCGCCTCGAAGCCTTGGGCTTTATTTTTCTTTCCCATTTGCTCCTGCGTTCGGATTTTTGAATCTTCTTATCTCTGAGTTCCTGTAGATTACGAGCGAGGTGGAAATGACTAATTGAGAAAGGTGATGGGAGAGTTTTAAATGCAACCGATCTACTAAATATGCCACCATACGTGAAACAATTCTTTAGCAAAGCACGCGTCTTTATCTCATTAAATAACTGACAACTAATCCACTTACTATCATTAAAAGCGCATGATTTGGAGTCAGATTATGGTAAGTGGTCTATCTTTGAATGGCGTGCCTGAAGGATTTGCAATTAAATGATTCATGATTCGCTTTATGCTCTATTGAAGATCGTGCCATCGCAAGGCGCGCTCATCGCAAATTGCCAGATCGCAGAATGTGTCATCACGGCGATCGCAATATCGCAGGTCGCAACATTGCGGGTCACAGGAGTTTGATGTTTGTTAAGTATTTCCATTTCATTTTTGCGATGTGCGATCTTGAGATCGGCGTTATCACAGATCGGAAGATTTTGAGGTTTTTCTTTATGGACATTACTTTTTGCGACATGACGTTAGGCTTAACTTTTGGGGGCCTTGCGCATTAATGCAATTTCTTAAAGACCTTTACCTCATCGTAGACTTAGGTCAAAATATTTGAAAGACCTCTTTTAAGCCTGCGATGGTATCTTTATTTTGAAGAAGGAAAATTTGATTTTTTCTCAAAATCAAACTAGGGGTCCCCTATTCATTTAGTATTTTGGACAAATACTTAAATGAAAAAGGGGGGGTTGTTGTTGGCCACAACAATTGGCGATTCACTTGGGAGAACCAGTTATCTCTAACTCTCTTTTGACGTTTTTCAAACTTCTAAAAATAATAAAAAAATTCTCAGAAACCTTAAACTTTATTATAGAAAGATAAACATATTATACTTCAAACTATCAATGATATTCCGTTTCAACTCCTTTCTATTTACTTGTATTCTTAGCTTGTTCTTGCATTTACACCAGCCCTTACTTGGTCTTGAATAAAAACTAAAATAAAGTCTTCTCTGTATAGCAATTCTTTTCAAATATGCTTCTTTGTCGCAGGTAGAGCCTCTGCTGCTAGCAGGCGTCCATAGCCTCGACAGGGTTACCTATTAACCAGTAATGATCCTTTATCCTACCTAAGTGTTTACAACTATTCAGAGAAAAACCCATTTTGACACTTTTACTCTTTTATTCTCTAAAGAACAATGTCTTGGTTTGGTGGCCAAATTATGACACATTCATTCACTAGATTTATACTTTTGCTGAACAAGCTAGCTCGTGATGAGACCCCCTGTCTTTTGATTGCAACAATCTTGAGTCATTGCCCTGTTTTGGTGGACAGTTTTGGCAAAGTCAGTAAGTTATAATATCTGTGATGATGATAAGTCGGCTCGTGATGAGACCTCTTATTCTTTGAGATATAGTGTTTTTATTGGATTGCTTCCCTGAATGCTGCGATTTCCTTTGGTAGGGAGGAAGTCAATTTTCTTTCCTTAAGAAAGTTTTGGACGACAATAATAAAGCCTTTTTTGGTAATCGTTGTTTCTACAAGGACTCCTCATCTTTTCATTGATGCCTTTCATTGTACTGACATAAAACAATTGCTTCATTGAGATTACTTTCTTCAGTTTTTTGGAGTTGAAACTAGTATCATATCTGGTTTAAAGTTCTATTAATAATAAAGATCAAGTTTCAAAGAAAAATATTTGTCATTCATAGAAGCAAAAGTTCAAAATCTTGACAGAGAAAAAGGTGTCTTTCGTAAACGTCGAATGTTGTTAACCAAAGCAAACTTTATTCATGGAAAAAAAACTTAACGAAGTGAGAGGCAGACATTCCCTAGGGTTGTATAGACAAT
The DNA here is from genome assembly GCA_000404065.3 of Pinus taeda. Lineage (NCBI taxonomy): Eukaryota > Viridiplantae > Streptophyta > Pinopsida > Pinales > Pinaceae > Pinus > Pinus taeda. The sequence goes on from APFE030229676.1 coordinate 32,377, forward strand.
AGGGATGATCCTCTTTTCTTATTTCGACTATCAACTACTCAAAAATAAACCTAACTACTTAACTAAACTACTCCTACTCCTACTCTAATTTTATACAAAAATTTGACTAGGTGAAATGATATTTCCAATGGAGCCACTTTCTCATTTTTACTCCTATAGATATGCAGCTTTCCAATGTTGGTGTTAAGAACGGAAATTTCCTCGGGATGTTAACGTTGGATGCAGAATAGGAACGCATAACTCTAGTTGGAATTTTGTCCAAAATTTCTTTCTCGCAAAATCTTCCTTCCAACTAGATATCTATTGGATCATAAAAGTAAAGATGAATTTTTGTTGTATCTTGATGATCTTGTAATGGAGGAAGTTCTGTACTTCCTTGACATAGCTTAGCTTTCCGCAATGGTAGCTCGTCTTTTGGATGCTCTTTGATAAGGTGTTGGTTATACCTGAATAATCTATCAAAACTGAAAATTTAAAACGTAATCTGATTTTGTACAAGATGAGTGTAAGTGGGAATAATAATAATAAAAAGTTTTTTGTACAAATAAAATTACAATACAACTGGGATAAGCTTGTAAAATTTTGTTGTTCACAAGAACTGGCTAGGTCATGTGAAACAGAAGATAGACTATGATTATGAATAGGCATGGGGGTTTCTTCAAGGTATGAATCATAGATCAGGAGATTGTCTTGGTCAACAAAATCAGGCGAATGACCTTTGGCCTCAAAATGAGGATTAAATGATATGTTTTCCAAATTAGAATATCTCTCATTTTTTGAGCTTTGATGAGTTACTTGAGATAAATCGATAACATCGTCTTTGGAAAAGTAACCATCATAACTAATTTTATAAGTTTCCCTAGATTCTTCCTTTTGTTCATATATCTTCGGACAAGGAGATTCAAATGTTCCTTGCTTGGAAAGAATCAAGGGATGTTCTCCAACTACCTCTTTATTTTGAAAATCTAATGATGACTTTTTTAAATTGTCCTCTGTGTTTTTTGAAACATCTTTACTGTTAAGAGGGGAAAAGTTATCATCATTAAAAACATCAGGGTAAAGAGAGAAGTGTGATTCTGAAGCAACGCATTTAAGATTATAATCATGGAAAAATATTCGTTCATCAGATTCAATATAGACATCGGGTTTCAGATCATACCTTTGTGTGCTGATACTTCCTGAAAGAAAATAGTTTGTTGTTCTAACCTTGGCGTCTGCATCTGTTGACTTGCGACGAGATCATCTGACCTCGTATCAAAGTCATCTCCTGATTCCAAGGTAGGTTTTCCTCCATCGTCTTTGCTTTTGTCTTCTTGTATTAGAGTATGGATAACTCCTAGGCTTTGAGGGGGCTTTTTTCATTATGAGCGATTTGCATATTCAAATTGGAATTCTCGTTCATATTAGAAAGAAAAGAGACAAAGCTCAGACTAATTTTTTCTTGATCAGATATAGGAGGCAGGGAATGTTCAGCATAATCTAAAGATTCTTCATCTATGAATTCACTTTCTGTATCGTATTTTAGACAATCAAAATGAAATTGCATATTAAAATCCCTAATAGATTCATCGTTTTCTCTGAGATGATCAATTTCATCGTATACCTGGTCATAGTCATAACAATCAAATTCAATAATAAAAATCTTGGCGAATTGGTCCCAGCTGTGGATTGATGCAACTGGGAGGTTTCTGCACCATTTTCTAGCTTTCGCCGTGAGTGTAAGAGTAAAAATCCTGCATAAAACGCCTTCATCAATTCTTGGAATATCATAATTTGAAATTCTTTGAATAAACTGAAGGGCATGATTAAAAGCAGAAGAGTTATTCTTACCATTGAATTTTACCTGAGATAAGAGTCTTACCACTTCAGGTGGAGTGTTTGAAGAGGTAGGAACATGGATGCAGCTCCAAATGGGAAGTCTATGAGCAGCCATCCAGATTCCAATGTTACGATTTGAAGGTCATTCCAACAGACACTATGTTCAGGCCCTCCTTCTAGCGCCAAATATGTTGAAGCCCCGAAAATCGGGTCGACAACAAGGCGGATACCCACCCGGTCCGGACCTTGGTTGGCAGCTCCTTATCCATTTGGTATAGCGAGTCCGACTGGGGATAACGGGACCAGTTTCCCGATCTTGGGTGTGTGTGTGTATGTAGAGTTGATTAATGTTGATCTAAAAGTACTTTTAAAGCTAATCTAATTCAAATTCTCTAACTTTACTCTATGCTATTGTAATCTAGTGAGAAACATCAAATCAAATCTATTCTAACCCAGGATTGTATATTTTCCATTATGCGATCTAAAAAGATTTCGAATAATAACTGGTAATAAAGATCATTCAGCTATCATAAGAAAAGAAACCATTTGAGATAAACCATTTTGCATAAGAAGTTAGCCAAAGTAGTTGTGAACAACATATCGCATAATAAGCCATTCATATATCACACATACACAATATGACTCCACTGTAAAAAAGTGCCAAATGATAACCCATATATTCATGCAGTAACATATAAACAATTGAAACTGTAAATCACTTAAAGAGTATAAGCAGACATTGCCAAGAGATAAAAGTACCATTTATGACTAGTTCTACCCATAAGCTTCAAGCAAAACAATCTATCTCTACTTGTTCTAAAATCTACCAAGAGTACAGAAGTGCAACATTAGTAGCAGATATCAAAATGCAAGTAAAAATAAATCTCAATCCATCCATTCATCAAAACCTCCTCTGAGGGTGCAGAAGTGCATGTTCTGAGGGTAAGTTTTTGACAAATCTCCAGACCCTTCTCTAAATGCATGAGAAGGGTTAAAATACTACTTCCTAAATCTAATAATAGTGTTTTTACAAATTGTAGGATACGGTTCTCAAATGACCATCCTTTTTCTAATCTAAACAAAAAGAAACAGCAAACTACTAAAAATAAGCTACTTCTGAATTTGATCTTTGAAACTGCAAGTGTTCAGCATGGATTTGAGAAGAGCCGGTTGGCCGACTTCTGCGCTGAGCTGGGCTGCGAAAACAGAATCTATGAGAGTTGGCACTACTTTCTCTGTTGAGTTTGTGATGCATTTCACAGTCATCCATTGACTATGTGGCTTGACTAAGTATGCCCAATAGCACTCCCAATTCAGTCTGTTCAAAGCCTGGTTCGCTTTTCCCTTTTCCTGCACCTTCTCTTTCCATTCTACCTCTATTCATGACTTGTTTGGTAGGTATCTCGGGGTGGTTTCTGTGATTAAGTTGGCTCTGTGTAAATTTTCATTTACACAGTCTATAAGAACATTTGCCTGTGTCACCGCTGCCTCTGCCGCCTGTTCTGCCTGCTTGATTTGATCGTCCCACTTGTTGAAGAGCAATTCTTTATGGCTTTCATTTATTCTGGGTGCATTTTCTCTCTTCCCTTCCTCTCCATCCTGCCAAGCTATATACTTTGTCACTCGTCTGTCAACCGGTCGTAGTCACTTCGCAGGTCTGTCACTTGATTGGTGAGTTTGTCGCTCAGCTCGCAATAGTGACTCCACTGCGATATTTTTCGTCCCAACTCTTCATGTTGCTGCAGAAGTTGCTCATTTAAGCTAGTAGACTCTGAAATGAATTCGGAAAGCTTGGGCTCGTCCTTGTGTATTTCTTGTAAAGCTTGCAACTGCTTTCCTTTTTCTTCCAGGTTTTTTTGATAATTTATCTGCATTTGCCGAAAATCTTCTTGTAGTTTCTCGAGTTTTTTGGACGCTTCATTGCTGGCATTGGCTTGTTGTAGTTGTTGCTATAGTAGCTGTATCTGGTTTTCTTGCTCCCTCAACAGTTGCTGAACTTCTGACACTTTGTCGATAGCCGTAGAAGTGTATGCTCCTGCGATTTGAGACAACTTCGTGAGATTTTCTGTCGGATTGCTGTTAGGGTCTTTCCATAAGACGTTTAAATGTTCGACATCTTGTGACAGCGTATTCTCCAGCTTTCTCTTCTTTCTTTGTCTCCTCACCACTACTTTATGTTGGGGACTATAGAACACGTCCAGTGGGGGAATTTCCTCTACACTAAGTAGGAGCTCAGAAGAGGGAGCAATATGACAGTGTTCTGCTTCTGAGACACTATCGACCATGGTTGAAACCATTTCCTGTGTTACCTGCGCATCGCTCACAGGCGTTCTTGGAACTTGCCCTTCAAGGCTGATTAGCTCGTTGAAGTTTTCCCACTCTTTATCGAGCTCTGTCGTGACGAGTGACGATTTAGTGACGGGAGGAGGGACATTTCTTGGTGGGGAAGCGATAACTTGCAGTTGCGACATGGCGCTTGACTGAGCAATATCCTTGGCTGCTTCTTTGATTTTCCTTTGGTCGCTTGTAGACTTTTTAGAAGGTTTGGGTGTTCCTTGGATAGCGTCGGATTTGGATTTGGAAGTACTGGAGTTTCCGCTGAGGCTGACACTTGGAGTAGGCTCTCTGGCGAGCAGTTGCAGCTTTTCTAGAGGAACACTGGCTAGACTTCTTTCTCTGAATAACAAAAATATTTCGAGGTCATCTGGGGATAACCTCGACTTAGCTTCTTGCAAAACTTCCTGGAATGAACTTTTATTTTGAAACAAGTCATCAAATAAATATTTATTTCCAACGAACACTTTTATTCTGACACTTATAGTGAAATCATGGGCAACATTATTTAGGTCAAAAGGTCGAGCGAGGAATTTAAATAATTGTAGGGACGTCACATTCCCTATTTCGGCAAAAGCATTTCCTACATCAAATAATGAGAAGGCCCCACAAGCTACAGGAAACTGAGGCCATATGGCCTTCTTCTTATCTTTTAGCTCTTTGGTTAGGCCGCCTTCTGAGCAAGTCTGAGAGGCAATTTCCCTAGCCAAAAGCTTGTCGGGGACATATAGGGGTAGGACATGTGGAGGTACAGTGCTCCCAAATACTCTGATATAAGTGAACCATTCTTCCCCGAACCATCTTGCGACGGGGATGATGTCTATTTGCACTTCGGGTGAGCACCTCAGGGGTTCTTCACCATATATCATCCTATATAGGGGTAAAATGAGCCCGTGGAAAATCTGATAGAAGTGAGGGGCAAACTGTGAATCCCATAATACTTTGTGGTAAACATGAATAGGTGACGGGTCCTGGGTAGTCATTTCCAACCATGTGGGAATTTAGATACATAGCAAATAGAATCCATAATGTAAGCAGACAGATAAAACGGAGGATAGACCCTTTGTGACAAGGATCTCTTAGAACGGTAATTCATGACAGCAGTGAATAAGTTATCAGAAAATATTTTGGCCCAATCCACTAGATCGGCATTTGTGGTAGCGTCTATGAGTGGTAGCCATTCAGACGAAAATTTATTTATATCTAGCATACCAAACTGCCTGCACTGCATGGCCGCAGCAAAACAATATGGAGAGGTGAGAGTACCAGTGCTATACATACCATTTTTATCCTTTTTTAGCGGCTCCTCTCTTCTGGTCCATTCTTTAGTGGTTTCTACCAGGTTTGGGTTCTCTACTGCAAATTTCTTGACAAATTTCGTGTTGTAGGTCGTGTGAGGCTCCGGAAGATGATACATAAGCTTTAAGTCTTGCGCGGTGAATGATCCTATGAGCCCATGCCCTAAAGCCTTGAATTATCTGCCTTGTAACTCTGCATTGTTAAGTATCCATTTGATCATATCTGTATACGGCAATATCTTGGGTCTAGCTGCTATTCGATGAAGAAATGAACAAGCCAGCTCTTCTAAGGATGCCTCGGAAGAGTTTGGTGATCTCGCGATGCTATCGACCTTCATTACTCTGGGATTTTCCTCCTCAAGCAGCCTATACATGCCTTCCTAGGTCGAAATTCCTGCGTCTCTGTTGCATACAGTGTCTATGTACAGGGGCGCCATCTCCTTTGCCTTTTCATTCGCCTCGAAGCCTTGGGCTTTATTTTTTTTCTCCCATTTGCTCCTGCGTTCGGCTTTTTGAATCTTCTTATCTTTGAGTTCCTGCAGATTACAAGCGAGGTGGAAATGACTGATTGAGAAAGGTGATGGGAGAGTTTTAAATGCAACCGATATACTAAATATGCCACCATACGTGAAACAATTCTTTAGCAAAGCACGCGTCTTTATCTCATTAAATAACTGACAACTAATCCACTTACTATCATTAAAAGTGCATGATTTGGAGTCGGATTATGGTAAGTGGTCTATCTTTGAATGGCGTGCCCGAAGGATTTGCGATTAAATGATTCATGATTCGCTTTATGCTCTATCGAAGATCATGCCATCGCAAGGCGCGCTCATTGCAAATCGCCAGATCGTAGAATGTGTCATCGCGGCGATCGCAATATCGCAGGTCGCAACATCGCAGGTCGTAGGAGTTTGATGTTTGTTAAGTACTTCCATTTAATTTATGCGATGTGCGATCTTGCGATCGACGTTATCGTAGATCGGCAGATTTTGAGGTTTTTCTTTATGGACATTACTTATTGCGACGCGACGTTAGGCTTAACGTTGGGGGGCCTTGCGCATTAATGCAATTTCTTAAAGACCTTTACCTCATCGTAGACTTAGGTTAAAATATTTGAAAGACCGCTTTTAAGCCTACGATGGTATCTTTATTTTGAAGATGGAAAATTTGATTTTTTCTCAAAATTAAACTAGGGGTCCCCTATTCATTTAGTATTTTGGACAAATACTTAAATGAAAAAAGGGAGGGTTGTTGCTGGCCACAACACACATGTAGCCCTTCAGCGATGTGTCTTGAATACTAAGTCTATTTTTATTTTTATAAGTTAGAAGTGTGAAATGTGGAGAGCTTTTGTTTAAAATTCTAATGTGTGGATCCATACATTGTACTAAACATATTTAATAGTAACACATTAAAATAAGAGTTCATTTAATATTAGAGTGGTGCCCATGATTTCTTGTGCGTAGTGCAAAAGAGTAGTAAATGTTTTCTTTGTGCAGAGTGTGGAAGTAGAGTTGAAATTTTTATTGTACGAAGCACTTATATGATTTTTCTTATCTCCACGTATAGATTTTATTGACACCTCCACACTTCGCACATATAGTCGCTCAACAGTATATATGAGAATTATAAGGAAATGTAAAGGTGTGGATGCTTTCATTATGCAATGGGATAGTCAATGTTTTCATTTTTTGAAGTTCGAAGGGACAGTGAACTTCCTTCTACAAATATTTCACTATGTGCAATGCATATTTCCATTATGGCAGAGTAAAGAGATGTGCAGAAAGCAATATGTACGTCAGAAGTTTGTCATTGTTTATGAAATATCTCTGCACAATGAAAGCTCTTTGCACAAAGCTCTACCACTAATTAATTGATTAAAGGTTTTGTAGTCTTCACAATGAAATATTTCTGCACAATGAATTTTTTCATATAAAACTTCCCACAATTTTTTTTTTAACAATAATGCTTCATTTTCTGCGAAATTCTTATTCTTCTTAAGATCAAAATATTTTATATCAAGCAAATGTGTACTCGAAAATTGAAATCTTATAAAATCAATATATAAATTTCATTTTGAAATATAGAAAAAAACTTCCATTATGCATATTAGGGAGACACGATGAAAGTGTAATAAAATATTTTCCTGACTACATCAATCCACACAAATTTAAAATACTAAAAAAATCAACATTAATCAAGCTTCATAGCAAACAAAAGTACTTAAAAATAAAAAAGAGAAATATTAACTACATTTCTATTATGTATTATTGTCATATGTATGTAAGACATAATATAGGAGCTCAAAGCATAAGTCTCTAACACTAAGCAATACAATCACAGTAACAGGAATTGTATCAAGTTTCAAATTTCAATCATCATGGCTATGGTTAAAATAAATACAATACATAGAACATACATATGAAATCTAAAGTTGTTCTTGATTATTCATTATAACTTTGATTAGTAACTTATGTTCTATTAATGTTTCTAAACAGTGTTTGAATACATATGCATTCAATATCTTATGACAAACATTAAGAACTCTAATTCTTAGCGGAAATTACTTATATCGTTAATGAAAATGCTCAACATCTCATCTCATTAGCTCATTCACTATGCTATTCTGGAAACTTCTCTTTAACTATTTACTCCTACATTCCATAAAACTAAATTCATTCTTCCCAATGGGGACCGGTATTAGGCTCCCATTGTTGTGGATCTAACCCAGAATATTATAGATCTAATAAGAAAGTATAAGATAATGCAAATAACCCAAGAAATAGATAGAAATGAATCTTTATTATCAAACCCTTAAGGTAGGGAAACACCATACAATCACTCCTTAAGGAAGGAGAACGCTCCACAAGCCATATGCTTGTTCATACAAGACTATTTCTCTTCATGTCTCTCCATGTGGAGTCTCTAGCCTCTATATAGGCCTCATACATACAATACCATGCATCATTACCATGGTTTCCTCATACCATCAACTAATACCATGGGCCCCTTACATTATTATTAACTACTTGTGGTCCCTTACATGACATGGGTTAACCACCTTATTTATTACTATGGCCCATCCCATTATTACATTATTACCTTGGGTACCTCCCTCGGTACCCCATATTACCCCCCCTAGGTACATAACATGTTTCCTGAGTGTTATGCTTGTTTCTTGCTGTAGATTACTCTTGCTCTGCTAGGGTTCTGACCCAAAGCCCTAGGGGACTTATTCCCTCAACAGAATTGGCGACTCCATTGGGGATAACAATCTTGTTATTCCTAGTTTGGGTTATTTAGTGCCAATCAGGGCTCAGTTCTTAGTTTTCTTGTTGTCATTGTATTGCCTGCTCCTGTAGGAACTTAGAATTCAAGTATGATCCTTTTCATCAAGCCTCATTTTTTATTTTTCTTGTAAAACTTCATATACACATCTTTGTTTATTTACAAAAGCGTACACACACTTGTTTATGTGAATTGAAACTGCGTATACGTGAGTTTCTTTTGGCAGAAGGGCATGTACACACAGTTGTGTAGAGACACAGTCGCATATACAATGTTTTGCATGATTTTTTCAAATATTTCTTTCTAGAAAGATTTGTTTCTTGGTCTGTGTGGTTTTTGAGTGACCAGTTTCTGCTTTCAGAATTTAATTTTTCAGTGAGCTTACTGTTTCAAATTCTCTCCTACTTTAAAATTTTTTGGCCTCGGTTTGCTTTACAGTGAGTTTTATGATTTGCTTTTGAACACACAAGGCTTCTTATAGAGGTTCTTGATCATTCTGGTCTTCCGGAATAGAAGATTGTCTACAAACTTTGTGTCAAACTTCATTTTTATGGTTTGCTTGCTTTGCTTCCTGTAATTTTGTGGCCATTCATTTTTTCTTGCTTTTCGAAAGTTTCTTGTTAATGAATTTCAAAGTGTGTCTTTCTTGATTTCTTGATCAATTTTCTCAAAACTCTTTTTGCTGCTTTTGGATCGTTTAGTGCAAGGTGAAGCACCCATTTTGTTCCAGTTTTCATTCATGTTGAATTGATAACTTACAAAGTTTCCTTGTGATTTGCTTTCGGTCTTTGAGTCTTTTGTGGCATTTTGACTACTTTTGAAAAGTTGTTTTTATCGTTTTTTGGAAAAATAAAAGTCCTTCAAAAGCATCGTTTTTGCTTTCTTTGTCAAATTTGAGTTTGGTTTCTTTTGGTTTTTGAGAGTGATTTGGGATCTTTTTGATTAGTCCTTCTTGTTTGGGAAGGATTTTGTGTTCAAAATTCATATTCCTTTCAAACACTTAAGTTGGCTTATAAATAAATTACTTTCATCTCTTCTTAGAGTAATCGAGAATTTTGCATTATCATGTACACTTTGCATAAGGGTAGTTTTGCATTATTAAAGCATCAATAGTTTTTTAGTTTTTGTGAATGTGAAGTCTACTACAAGAAAAGAAAAGAGAAAAAGTTTTTGCTTTATAGAAGTTTCTTAGAACCCAAGTAGAAGTTGCTTTTCATCGAAGAACAAACAAGTGCATTACATATAAGTTAGTTTTTCATTAATTTCTTTTGCATCATAAGAACACCATCAGTTTCACTTCTGTATTGTCCCTTTGACTTAAAAAGAATAACCACTTAAAATCAAGTGCTTAATAAAATAAACTAGAACTTTTTATATTGTCAATCAGATACACCAACAAGTTTTAGGTTATTTAGGGCCTTGGATTAGGTGAGAGGAGAGTAAACTCTCTAAGGCCACTCTAAATTGTGAAACATAGAAGTTTGAATACAGAGTGAAATCCAATAGCATTATGGAGACCAGGAAAGCTCTATGACTGGGATTTAATCACGAAGGTTTGTGAAGATAAGGATGAGAGATACCCCCCTCTTACTTGTTGGATCTTACCTCACGACTATTTCGCTCGGCTTCTAATACGACTTGGTGTCTTTAGTTGCCAATCCTAGGGATCTACACAGGGGGCTGTGGAGGGGAATCCTATGGCACCTGAGGTTGATGTTGCATCACGTTCAACGGTACTTCTGGAGGGCACCTTTGTGAAGCTTGGGGGCTTGCATCGGCAAAGGTTGTTCTTTAGAGGTCAGCGTAACTACCGCTGATACCTTTGGTAGTAGACTTGGGGCGTAATTACCCCAATCTATTTTCAGAAGGCCCTTATTATTCACTTGTATTTTGGTGTCTGGTCCTAATCACTCGAAGCAGAAATACTTGAAAGTTGTTTGACTGCTGAATTCTTTAGGGACATTTTTAGTGTGTGTTCTATGCTCCTAGTCAGCCTAGCTTTCAATTTTCTTGAGTCTTTAAGTAGATCTTATTAAAATAATTCAAAGTGGCTGACCGATCACTTAGACGGTCTCGTAGACTTTGTGGGCTTTCACCTGTGAGTCTAGAGCCTTCTCCTAGAAGGCGTAGGAGCGATTCTGCTAGTGGTTTTCAACCAGTGGCAGCTGGCGCATCAAAGATTGATCCTCCAGTTGGGGGCATCAGTATACAAGGTAGACCTGGTATTACCACAAAGTTAGCGAGGAACACACCAGTTCTTTCTCGAGTACTCTTCCAGTTGGAAGATAATATTGAGGTAGAAGAGCTCTTAGAGTCAATTGCAGCTCCGAATTCTCCTCTCCTTTCTGATCATCTGGATGTATTGTTATACATTGGAACTTCGACACGCAGGCCTTCAAGCCTAGATCCACACGCATACATCCCTTCGATGACCACTGTTGGAAGTATGGCATCCACCACAAGTGCTACGAATATGCGGACTCCTATATCAGTATAAGGGGCATGAACTATTTCCATCCATTCTACATCTTTATTTGCGTCTACTACCGGCACATCCTTGTTTGGGTCTACTTCCATTTCGTCGACGAGTGGAAGTTCCCAAGTTAATGCATCCAGTTTTGGATTCTTCCCTTTTGGAATGCCCTCTCAAGGTATTCCTTCAGTTCCATTAAGTGTACCATTAACTCCATCCATGTCCATGATGATTGGATCAACCTCTTTTTAGGGTTTCCCATTTGGAAGTGGTCATATACCACATTCCAATTCGACAGTGGGGTCTATGCCTTTTCTTTTCACAGGTGAAGGTAGTAATCCCTTCCAGAGTTGGACAAACCCTGCGGTTAGCGGGATAGGAACTGGGAGTTAGTTTTTCGGCCAACAAGGGAATGTGCCGTATTCCTCAGTGAATTCATTTCAAAGTTTTCCACCCTTAGATAATGCTTGGAATCCCTACCAAGGGTTGTCAGCTTCTTATAATAATTTGTTAGGGGGAAAACTTTGCCGGTTACGAAGGTTTTTCAGCTAGAGTTGGTTAAACTCCGAGTTTTGCTGGATCACAAGGGTCACCTTTTGGTTCAGTAGGTTCTACCAGTTACTTCGGGCAACCTGGTGCCTTTCAAAATCCATGTCATTCTTTCTTGACCTTTGGGAACCTCGCCCAATTTGGGTGGAATCCCCAAGGTCCTCCGTGACTTCCGTTTCTGGCCACGCTCAATCTGCCAGACTTGACTAAGTTAATGAACGATTCGATCAGATACAATCCGGCTTGGCCTCTGGTCCCAACCAAACTTCCATCAGATATCCCAAAATTCGAAGGGAAGAGTGGTGAAGACCCGAGCGACCACATAACCACGTTCCATTTATGGTGTTCATCTAACTCCCTGATCGATGATTCGATCAAGTTGAGATTATTTCGGTGCACCTTAACTGTGAATGTGGCTAAGTGGTATATATAGTTGCCAGGGGGCACCTTTACATCTGTTTCTGATTTGGCTAACGTTTTCTTAAACCATTTCCAGTTGCCTATCCGTTACAAAGCCAGAACTGAACTTTCAGCCAATTTTCATCAGGACATGGCTACTCACATTTCTAATCATATTCAGGAATGGAGACAGAGAAAGAGGCTCATAAAAGCTGAAATTCCACTTGAATTCTGACTCGAATGGATTTTAAAATCATCACAACCCGATATCTCCAAGGATGTTTCTATGTCCGGAGTTTATTTTGAAGAGCAGGCTATCTTTCACCCCCAACAGTTAGAATTGATATATTCTTAGTCTAGGACTCTTAAGAAGATCTTACCTGATGCTCCTAGATCCACGGTTGATATAGCCAAACCGAAGCCAGGCCTGCATGTTGATGGCATTTTTGGATCGATTGATGCAAATGTGGTGGACCTTCAGAACCAATTGCAATAGTCTTTTATACAAACTGCTTCTTCAAATCAGGATGCACGATCTACTCCTACACCTTCTCAACTTTCTTCTGTAAACGCTGTTTAGGATTCTAACCACAAAGTAAATCAAAATTCCGGGGAAGAATAAGGGATGAGGTAAGAAGAAGAATCAAAATGGGAAGGGTAATGTGAACAAACCCGACAATGGTGCTGGTGAGGGTGGAAAATAGTCTAAGAAGAAAGTTAAGTTTCCATGCAAGTTATGCAATGTAGACCATTTGACTCATCTCTGCCCAAAAATTCAAGATGCTTAGCGCTTGTTAATGCAGGAAGGGTCTTCTAGCTCCCAAGCTGCCTTAACTAACCCTTTCCCCCAAGGGCAGCAATTCCTTGCTAGCACAAAATCAAACCCTAGTATCTCTACAGGGGCCAACCAGGAGGGGGATAATTCCTCAAATGTTTTCATGATGAGTTCTAATGTCAATGTGGCTACACGGTCACGGGATTATGGTGAAGCAGAAACATCCAAGGATAAATCTGTCCCATGAACTAGGGATCCACTTCATATTGAGCGACCCTTTGTCGAATCTATACCTTGGATACCAAAAGGTTCCGCCAAATGCACGAATATCAACCTGAATGCTAGGGTAGCCCAGAACTACTCCATTGTAGAAGATTTGACTCAAAGTCCATGTGCTATGTCTACTTTAGAGGTACTCCAGTCGTGTCTAGCTCAATGAAGTGCTTTGCTTTTAGCGATCGGGGCAGTTGATCCAAATAATTCTTTAGCTCTCACTTTTGATATGCACAATGTCAAAAAGAGACTTCCTCATCATATGGATTTCCAGATACAGTCTACTTATTGGAAAATCAATATTTTTCAGACAGTATAGATGAGGGAGCTTCCACATGCGTAATGTCTATGTCATGTTGGAAGGCAATTGGATCACCTGCAGCTGTTCCTTCACCCACTCTCTTAACAAAATTTGACGAACATTCTCATAGGCCATACGGATTATCCCGACCTTTCCTATATGTGTTGGAGGAAAGGTCATTAATGTCGAAGTAGAAATAGCTAATGCCAACCTTGATTACTATCTCCTCTTAGGACGGAATTGGATTTATGAAATGGATGCCATAGTTTCAACTCTGTTTCACATCCTTTGTTTTCCTCACGAGGGGAGAATTGTTAAAGTTGATCAATTGGATTATTCTCCTGGTGATCCTCGTGCAACTTCGAATTCTACCATCCCAATGGTGGATAATCCTCGTCAACCTATAGGGAATTTAGGAGTTGGGATGTATTCTTCCTTGATGGGTGTATTTGATCTCCCCCCTCCTACGACTAGAATTGATACAATTTCATCCTCCAAGGAGCCTTTACGGAAGGATTTTGTTCGAACTCATTATTTTTCAGATCCTGGGACCTTACCTTCACCTGTGACCACATAAGATGATGGGAAGGTGGGTGGAATGGAATCTCCTATATCTGTAGCAGAGCTTAGATATGAATCTATTGATAACTCTACAGATGACCATCCCACTCCTTTTTCGGGAAAGGAGTTAGATGCCGATGTGGCTCCTACTTGGACCCTTGATCCCACTTCTGCTTTGGATTGCTTAGATACAATTTTTCCATCTAACGAAGCAATATTCGAAGCAATGATGATGGTAGATTGACCATTGGAAGGTTTGCATCATCATTCATATTTTCGTCCTCCTTGCATGAAGTCGAATCTAGGTCCTCCAATTTGCTTACTACCGATCTTTGTATGGTTCCTTTGGCTCCAACATAGTTATCTGCCGAGGGTGATATATTGATTGGATCAATGACTGTACCTATAAACATCTCTAGGAACAAGCTGGCTGAGCCCCAAAATGGGCTCTACCTCAAGAAGTACTTTTCTTAGGTTATGACTGAGCAAATGGCTTCTTTGTATATTTTGTACTTTTGTACATATTCTATCGGGAGTTTTTGTGATATCGACACTTTTTTGATCTATTTTGGTAGGTGTTGATGGATGACTTGGCCTATTTCGGATTTGTCGATGGTGCTAGTTGACACACTCGGAATCTTGCTTCCGCAGCTTGGGTGATTTATTATCCATCTGGTCAATTGATGGTGTCAAGGGGAGTATGTATCGATTCTGCGTCAAATAATATTACCGAACATACTATCGTCATTAATTTACTATCCGAAGCTATTTCTTATGGAATTGATTCATTGGTAGTGTATCTTGACTCACAGCTGGTAGTGTCACAAATGAATAACATTTATTGGGTTCAGGATCCTTATTTATATCGCCAATTTTTGAGAGTGATGGTGTTGCAAAGATCATTTGTTTTTATTACTTATTTGCACATTCCACGATATGACAATTCATTAGTGGATTCTATCGCTAATCAAGAATTAGATTGGCATATTATTCATTCATCAAGATAAAAACAAACATAAAAAATCTGGAAATATATATATAAATAATATATATATATAATATATATATATATATAATAAGATATAATATATATAATATATATACTATCATAAAATCGCCCATATGTACATAAATTGTTTCAAAAATAATATACAAAATCGGGACTAAATGCCCATAATCATGTCCAGTATATCTAATGACCTGACTCAGGATGAGCAGCTAAGTAGGTGACTACTGCTTTGGCCACACGCCGAAAAAGCTGAACCCAGTCGCATGGTACTCCTACCACGTGGCGCTGCATATCCTCAGGTAGATGTTCTATGCCTCCATCGTTACTCGGTGAGTCAATCTCACCAAGTTTCGTTGGACTGCATATAGGACCCTCTCTGTCTCTGTAGTCGGCTCTTCAGCACCTCTTCCACGACGCCTGTGCCGCGGAAATCCGTCTGGTCGTACCGGACCCACATCTAGAACATGATCATTATGTCAATATTTTAATCCCATCAAAAATATCCTTAAGTTCATTTTCATATTTTAAAAACATAAAAAATCTTAAAAATTGATAGAACTTAAAAAAAAAATGGTTACATATCTCTTCCCATGCGGTGTTTTGTGGCAGCACCAAGTCCAGATCTCCTATGAAGTCCATGCTAGCATAGGGATAGTCGTCCACAACAATGATTTGTTGTTCCCACTAGGAGAATAACTCATCATCGAAAGTAGTCCTCAGCACGTCTCCACCTTCGAGGCGTTCCATCAGGTCAGTCCACCTGCCCATCCGAGGATCTCAAGGGCTACTGATAGAAACTGATACTTTGGGACGTAGCCCTGGAACCTTCTCGAAGAAGGAGGAGCACAAAATGGTCCCATATCCAAAGTTTTTGGTCTGTCCTTTCTGAATGGAGGACAATTTGCTCTTCATGTTGGTAAGAAGAGGTGTACACCAATAAAAAACTGTAGTGAGACACTCCATCGCCAAGCTCATGGATAGTCATGACGCTTGGTGCAATGAGGTTGATCTTTTTATCTTGGCTATGGTGAATAGTATGATCCTTAAGGAAAAACTCTCTACATGTTTTATTGGAGTTTGGATTCCAATTTTCTCAGGATGCCCTGGATAGTATATATGCATGTAGTCTTCCACTGAAAGACTACCTTGGGTTCGGCCAGTCGAATGTACAACTTATCCTCTCTGGGAGAGACCAGCGATAAAGTAAATCTTCTACCTCTATCCTCAAAGGCATTTGATCAATCATAAAAGCACCATTTGCACATAGTCTTCCACTGAAAGACTACCTTGTGTTCGGCTAGTTGAATGTACAACTTATCCTCTTTAGGAGAGACCAGTGATAAAGTAAATATCTTCTACCTCTATCCTCAAAGGCATTTGATTAATCATAAAAGCACCATCTTCGATACTCCAATAGTGGATTAACATTTCAAGCAAGCGGCTGTTGGCCTTCATATTTGGCATTTTGAAAAATTTCAATAAACCACATCCCCTCAATGCATCTAAGGCTTGCTGATCATTCATAAATTCATTATCAATGGTAGTATGCTCCTTCTCTCTCCAGGTGATTTTCATCCTGAAAGAAAAATGATTTCCAATCGTTAGTTTTTTGTGTTTAAATTTCAAATTGTGTATACGCGGGTCCCTTTCATACACAGTCACGTGTAGGGCCTACATATACGTGGGTTTATAATATCCAACCCACATATATGTCGCATTGAAATTTTTAACATAAATTCCTACGGTAAAATCTCAATAAAAATTTCTAAAAACAATCATAAATTAATGCAAGCTAGAATTGGTGGTTACCTAATGATTTTGATGCAATTTGAATGGTCCAATTCTTTAGGGGGCAAGTTTTCTCTTTTTTCTCCACAACTTTTGCTCTCAACACAAATGGTACAAATGGTGAGTCAAAAAGCCATTTTCTAAGCTTTGAAAATGTCAATGTTTTTTCCAAAACTTGATTTTTTTCGTCTCATGAATTTTTTAACTTGTGAGCTTGGATTGTCAGGAATAGGTTGTTTTTGAGGAAATTTTGGACACTTTTTCAGAAATTTCACGTCGATTCCATGACTGCTGACCCATCATGGCAGGTATCATTGACTCACTGGAATATAGGTTAGGGAAACCATTTTTTCCGTTGCATTTTGCATACTAGCCTCCATTTGTCGATACACTTGCTATAGGGTCGATCCCATCGTGTTATGGTTAGTAAGTCATGTTGACTTGCTAATTTTTAAATCATGACACAATGGTAGAGCCATACTTTACATCGGCATCATAGTTAGCACCTCACTGACATTGGTTGCCCATGCTATTTCATTGAGTAGGCTTAGGGGTCCTCTCTAGTCCCACGATGACTTGCACGTTGAAGACTCATTTTTCTTTGCTTCTTCGCTTCATTCTGCCCTTATACCCTAGAGGCTCCTTTGTGTTGAGTTGTACTACTGCATTATATTTTGACCATTTGCACCTTTTGACCTTGAGACGACTTCACTTGGACTCATGTT
Source organism: Pinus taeda (assembly GCA_000404065.3). Classification (NCBI taxonomy): domain Eukaryota; kingdom Viridiplantae; phylum Streptophyta; class Pinopsida; order Pinales; family Pinaceae; genus Pinus; species Pinus taeda. The sequence goes on from APFE030229676.1 coordinate 49,971, forward strand.
TAAGCCACTTGTTGACCATGTCTTCTGCAAAAATCAAACTTGCAATCCCTTAGCTTCTGCAACTTGACACACCCTTAGACCTATGGAAGGAACATCCCTTTGTGTGTCCTTGTCTGGCTTCGCCTCCCTGCATTGAGCATAGGAATGTTCCCATCCCAGGAACTAGATCATATGTTTCACTGACACTCGTTCTTTCCACTGTACTATAGAATTCTTTTATTCTTTTTCCAGCTTAAAGAAAAATACAAAAAAATTACATATTCCAAAAAAAAGTGGGAACGAGAAAACATTTCCATATATTGTTGGTAGCTAGAGTCAGTCGTGTCGCCCTTGAACAAAGCACTCAAAAGAAAGTCTCTCCTCCATTTGGGCGGGATTTAGTTTGACTTAGGTAAGCTGTAACCTTGTTATTGAGTCAGTTTTCCTCTGATTGGTTATCTCTTCCAATCATATGGAGAGTTCGTTCATGCCTCCTGCATGACGAACTTGAACGAACTCATACAGAGTTATCATATGCTGCCACATGGTCATCATTGGGTCGTGCTTTTGTTCAAGGGAAGTTACCCTGAGTCGGCCTCTCTGTAGTGTCTCTCGACCTATTTTTCAGTCGGACATCCCTGGTTGTTAGGGTCTTGTCTATCATCACATTAGTTATATTGGTCCTTTACTCGTGTTGATTTGAGAAGGTCTCCATTAACTTCTTGCTGGCAGGTCTTGTCTTTATCGATGATGACATATTACTCTGAGGACAGGCCTACAGCTGCACCCTGGCCCTATTTTCATTATTGATAAGTCACCTTATGCTCAATATCGATCAATATCATGGGTCTTTGACTGAGTGGTTTCCCTTGTGTTCGACATCAGCTTTCATTATCACACATTAGGATTCGTGTAGTGCCTTGGTCTCCATTTGATCCTATTGGTGGATTCCTCGTCTCTGTGTCAGCTTTCATTATTGGTTGGTTCAGAGGGTTTCTATGGTGCACTAGCTACATCTTGTATACGTCGGAAACGTGCTTCGGTCGGGTTACTACATCTTGTTTTGTCCCATTCCTTCCACATTATTGGCCTACGGGTTACACTCATGCTAGATTGATGAAGGATGCCTTAATGCCTTCCTTCTAGCGGATCTTTCCCCATCGACTACGACTCATTACTCTGGGGCAAAGGTCTAGAGTCCATTTGGCAGTACCTTAGGGCTTGCAGTCATTAGTGGCAGATCCTTCGCTATCAATAGTGGGAAACCATCATTGTCTCCTAATTGATAGATTCTTCCAGGTGTTCGACTTTAGCTCATCTATTCGCACTTATTAGATTGTACTGGGTACCTTGACTCTCATTTTCATTATCGGTGAGTAGTCTTGCGTTTTTTAACGGTATACATCAATGACCGGTAATCAAACGATTTCTCACATGGTTGAGTTTAGATCATTTATTCCAATTGTGTAGAAATGTACCACGATGGTCGGTGAAGACCTCGGGTTGCATCAACATTCTTTGGTTCACTTGTCAGTTGCTTCTGTTGCTGCTACTTGACACCATTTCACATTATATGTTGTAGCCCTTCACAACGACATCCTATATGCTGGTATCCGAGTTGCGATGTAGTATCATCTTATTCCATCATGTTCATTCGCTACTATTTAGGATCAGTTTTTGACATCAGTGATCAACTTCATCTTTCAACATCATTGGTCATCTTCTTATATGTGATATTCAGACGTGTACTTGTTCGATCATGATCAAATGATCCATTATGTACTTTCAGTTCATTATACTTGTATACATAGTGGATTCGCTTGTACTTGATATGCGGACATGGTTTACTTTCTCCGAGCATGGGTATGCCTGCCTTAGACAATTGTTTCTTTCTGATCTTCTTTTCTGGCTTGACACGCTGAAATCTGATGAAGTCCTTCTCAGTTTTTGATAGGTTTCCTTTCCATATACTTAATACATTTCGGCCATCATGTACCCCTTCTGACCTCATATATTAGGGGGCCTCTGTTATAGCTCCAAATATCACCATTTGTATTTGTAATGCTTACTTTATGACCTAGGGCAACCCCTCCTTCTAGAGTTGGTCCAAATATTTTAAAAACAATGTTTTACTCCCAGTACACTACTTTTCCCTGTGTTAAAAGTGTGTACACATGGGTCAGTCTATACCCAACCCGCATATATGTGTTAAAACACTTAAGAAAATCAAATTTCCTTAACTATGGGCGTAGATCACAGGTTTTACCTGCTGATTACTTATTAGTGCTCGTGGCCCAACTGTTCCCAACTGTTCCGTAACTAAAAAACTAATTTTGGAGAAGTATAAAAAGACTTCAATGGGAAGGCATTAAGGAGGAGAGAAAGGATAGAATTATTATACTGAGATTATCACCTGATCAAGTCTGAAGAATTCCTGTGCTTCAAGCACTTCCCCAAGTTTAGGAAACCCTTGTTTCCTCGAGTTTTGGTGTTCTCTCATATGCTTGGAGATATCATGGTATTGGTTATGGAAGCAGGTTGTTGAAGACTGCGACTGGACGGACCTTGAGGATGGTTCCGCTTGGATCTGGAAGAGGAATACTCAGGTTAACTCTTTCCATGTTTTTATTTTAGTTTTCTAAAATTAAAAAAAAAAAACGTTGTCTTGTTCCTGATATCAACTTTGTTTATGCATCTGATGTTAATGTTATGGTTTATATATGAATGACTATTTCAATGTATAACTAACCATATACTTATATGATATAAAGTTGATTTCACTACAATGCTTTATCTATATGCTTCTATGTGTACTCAAATTGGATGATTTGCAGGTTCGAATATCATTATGAGTTGCAGAGGGTTTGAACCCTGGCTGGAACTACCCAAACGAAGGACATCCGGGTATGTTCATCCTCACATAGTTAGTTTGTTTAAGCATGTTTCCTGAGTGTTATGCTTGTTTCTTGCTGTAGATTACTCCTGCTCTACTAGGGTTATGATAGTCGAGTCCCTTATTATTATAGGGTCCTTGATTGCATTTTTGTTTTAAAGCCTTGTGCCTAGGAGAAGGCTGTATGCTTCAGCCCTGTTGTTTTTCATATCTCCAAGGCTCCATTCATAGGTTATTATTTTTTTTCCATTTGGATCTAGTATAAATCTGCCTGCCCCTGCTTTACCTGGGTTATTTTTTGCAGTTCCGTAAAAAAAAGAATGTGTCTCTTTTGTTCTTTTATCCATTCCGCAAATTCTTTATCCTCCAATCTTAATTTCCATTTCTTGTTTGTGTGAAATTGTTTATTTTTTGCTATAGCTTCTGCTTTTGCTTTGTTTTCTAACATTGCTTTGCTGTACCAATTTTTCTCTTCTTGTTGTAAATTGTTCTGGTCCATTTTTGAGATTCCATTTGTACTTATTATCTCTGCAACTTGGCTCCAAGTTTTTGCTAGGATCTTACCTAGATTTGGCTTTTGTTCTTTGAAAATGCATTTGTTCTGGGCTAACCACATTTCCATATCCTATTTATTGTTGCCTTTTCAATCTTTGTATATGGGTAACTTTTATCCCAGTTTTTATGAAGAGTTGTCAACTGAATTGTTGGATTTATGTTTATTTCCAAAGGACTTGTTGCCTATTTCCAACACTCTCTTGCCACCATACAGTTTATGAAGAGGTGTTGGATTGTTTCCTCCTCCTTTTGACACATGACACATTTTGAGGGCCCTTGTATTCCTTTTTTTTTTTTTTTTAATTTTCAGAGGTATGAATTTTACCTTTGAGAAGGGTCTAGGTGAAGACTTTAATTTTGGGCAAACTCTCTAATTTCCAAGTTGCCTTCCAAAGACTCCAATCATTTTGATTGTGAAGTTTTTGGAGGAGGTTGTACCCCGATTTCAGTATGTAATCCCATCCATTTGGGTCCCAAACAAAGTCATCCTGGTCTTCTTTGTTGATGGGTGCGGCCCCTGCCAGATGAACTTTTAAAATTTCCCACTTACTTTTTAGTCTTGGTGGTGTAGCCAACTTTTTCCATCTTACCTAGTTATTCTGATCCCAATCCGAAATAAAATAAAGAATGTTAAAACTTTTCTCTTCCATCCATCTCTGAAGTCCTTTTAAATTTTGTTGCTGATTTAAGGGGTTTTTCCCCATTATTCTATCCTCCCAGATAGAAATTGTTTTGCCATTCCCTATATTTTTGGATATTTGATCTCTAATAAGAGGAATTATCCTTCTAACCAATTTCCAGATTTGGGTGCATGGCCTGTCTGGAATAGTATCAGTGAGCGGCTTTGTTCTATGATAATTTAAGTATTTCATTAATAAAACTTTTTCCCACTAGTGACCGTTCCCATTTATCATTCTCCAGATAATTTTTGTCCCTAGAGTAATGTTCATTAGTCCTGCCAGGTGTATTGCTATTCCTCCTTTTTCATAGGGAAGAGTAACTTGCTCCCATCTAACAAGGCTGAATTTTTTATTATCTTGTTTTCCTCCTTGCCAAAGGAATCTTCTAATTATCAATTCCATTTTCTTGTGGGCACTTGCCGGAGCCATAATGATTGCATACTGATATATAGGCAAGGCCGTGAGAAGTGCTTTAATTAGTGTCACTCTTCTTTCCAGGTTGAGCCACATCACTCTCTAGTTCTGAATTTTTTTCCCTCATTCTCTCCATTTGCTTGTTCCAGACTTTTGATTTTACCACTTCCTTTGCTAAGGGCAACCCAAGATAAGTGAAGTGGCTCCAATTTATTTGTAAAGGTATTTCCAGTATTTGTGAAATACACTACATTGATTTTGTTGGGGTATTCCAACAATAAATTCTGCATTTGGAGCTGTTTAAAATTCCTCCTGAAGCTAGGATAAATTCATCCAAGACTTTTTTGAATCGTCTTGCTATAATGCAGGATGCCCTGCCTATGAGAAGGGTATCATCTGCAAAGAGAGAGTGGTTTATATCTTTGACTCCTCTCGATATTTGGATCCCTATTATTTTTTTCCCTATTCTCTGATTTTCCAGCATAGCACTCAGCGATTCTGCCATGCTGATGTACAAGAATGGAGAAAGCAGATAGCCTTGCCTTAACCCTTGTGTGCTTTGAAAAAATTTACTGGGATGTCCATTGATTAATGGAGCTATCCATGGATTTGATATACATGCCTAGATAATCTCTATGAAATTTATTGAAAAGCCAAACTTTTTGAGAGCTGCTACAAGAAAGTTATGGTTAACTCTATCAAAAGCATTAGCCATATCTAACTTAACAATCATTCCTCTCTCCTTTCTTCAGATACTGCTGTGAATGGCCTCCTAAAAATTATCACAATGTCTATGATTTGCCTCTTGGGGACAAATCCTCCTTGGTTTTCTGAAATTATTTCCAGAAGTAATTTTTTATTCTGTTTGCTATAATTTTGGTGAGTATCTTATAAGATGAGTTGCAAAGGGAGATTGACCTATATCTGTTAAAAGTTGTAGGATTGGGTTCTTTGGGAATGAAGGATATGAAGGAGGATTTTGTATTTCCTCCAATCTTTTTTTTGAAAAGAATTTTTGAGCATTTTGATTAGATATTTTTTGATAATTTCCCAATGTTGTCTGTAAAAGGCCATTGTAAACCCATCTAGACTTGGTGCCTTATCAGGGTGAATATTCCACACAACTTCTTTGACTTCTTCCTCAATAATTTCTTTGTCGAATTCCCTATTTTGCTAGTCGCTTATTTTTTTTTCATATGCTGCAAAATTTCTTCATTAGCTGCCTGCTGGTCACTTGTTGAGAGGAGTTCTTTAAAGTGTTTATGGGCTGCATTTTTTATTGCTTCAACTCCTTTTATTTCTTGACCATTTACTTGAATCTATTCAATCTAATTTTTTGACCTCCTTATTTTCATTGTATTATGAAAGAAGGTTGTATTTTTATCTTCAGATTTTAGCGAGAGGAATCTTGATTTCAGTTTGCTTTCTTATTATTCTTACCTATTTTGTTTATATATTTCCAGATATATTTCCTTTTCTTGTATATGATCTTACTTAGTTTCTTCCTTTTTCTCTTTTTTGTTGCAGAGATTATCCATTTTCTTTTTGCAATTCGATTTTCCTAGCTTTGTCCCGAAGATCATTTTCTCTTGCCCAATTTTTTAAGTGCATCCTTACGTTCTTTAGCTTAGTTTCCCAAACACACTGGGGAGATCCTGCGACACCTTTTTTCAGCTGTCGTTTATTTGCTTTCCAACATCTTCCTTGCTGTTCCAAAATGAATTATATCTGAAGGGAAGGGGTCCTTGATTTTCTAGCTTTCCCAAGGTTAGCACCACCGGCTTGTGATCTGAAGTTGAGTTGTAAACAATTTTACTTTTCACAAGAGTATAAGCATCTGTTATGCTTTCATGAATAAGAATTCTGTCCAACCTTTCTTTTATGTTGTTTTTTTCCTATTCTTTTGTTGTTCCAAGTGTATTTTCCATTGCTTGGCAAAATGTCTATTAATTTGTGTTCTTCTATTATTCCTTCAAGGGCTTCTCTTGACGGATCATTATGGAAGATTCCGCCAAATTTTTATTCTATACTCCTGATCAGATTTAAGTCTCCTCCCAGGATTAAGTTCCCACTTTGTCTCTCTGCTATTTCTTCTTTAACTGATTTCTAGCATTTTTCTTTCTCTCTATAGTGATTTGGGGAGTACACATTTATAATGTTATATTGTTCTTTTGTATTGCGATTTCTCAACTCTGTTCAAATCCAATGTCTGCTGATTTTTTGGTTCATTAATTCCCATTTTCTTTTATCCCAAATGGTGCTGATTCCTCCTGATGCTTCTGTGGCTTTTAACTCTATTCCTTCATAATTTTTTTGTTTTTGAATAATTTTTTGATTTTCTTGCTTTTTTAGTTTGGTCCCTTGGATCACATATATGTCTGGTTGTTCCTTGGATAAAATGTCTCGAGCTGCATTGACTTTAAAGGAGGTGCCAAGGCCGTGACAATTCCAAGAGACCATTATCATTATTTACTATTGTGTTGGTGTGGTCCTCCCTTTCCTCTTTGCTGAGGTTTTTCATGACTTCTTGTTTGTTTCCCAAGGAATGAATCCATTGGCTGTTACGTTCCTAGGTCCATTTCTTTAGCTTCTGCCTCATCTCTGATTTCTTTATTGGATTTCCTTCCCATTTTTTTTTGTTGATCCCAGGCTTGGGGGATTTCTTTGGCTTTGTTTCTAGTTATAATGTGGTCCACTGAGGGAGGAGGTGGAGAGGATATAGGGTTGGGGGAGGATATGGGAGCTAAAGAGATGGGGTTTGAAGGTGGGGATCTAGGAGAGGGTGGATCCATGGAGTCTTCTAATAGCTCAAAAGGATTCAGAGTTATGTGATCAGGAGGAGTAACCTTCACTGGAGGCTGAGAGGTTGTTTCATTTTCTTCTTGGGATTGATAGATATTTGATGTGTTCTGCTTATTGGTAGGTTTTTTTCCTTTTCACTTGTTCCCATGTAGATTCTTTCTCTTCTACACTTTCATGCTTTATTTTTTTAAGACACCTATTTGCAAAATGACCATACTCGTGAAATACCTTGCATTTAAATGGTATTTTCTTGTAGTTCAGCTACTGAATGTGTGTCCACTGGTCGACCTGATCTTTATTGCGTCTGGGGGCCTTTTCCATGATCTATTTCCACACATATTCTTGTGCATGCATGCATGTTGTCTTTTGGCTCACATTTGTCAATATATTTGCCCACTGCATTTCCTATAGCCTTTACAGATTCGTCTCCCCAGCAATGAAGAGGAAGATACGGGAGCCTAACCCACACAGGCACTATATCTGGGACATCCATCTCTGGATCAAAGTCTGGAATCGACCTGTTCAGGTATAAACCTCTGGAGTCCATGAAGTAAGGTCCATTTCTAAATATTAGATCTATGTCCTCCTTTGTTTCAAAGAGAAAGGTGTAGTATCCCTTTCCACAAAATTGTATTGTTATCTTCCCTTGTGTTGTTGCATTCCAATTTCTTTCCACCCATTTTTGCACTGATTTGGGTGAATGCCATAGTCCTGTGAACTGTCCAACAAGTCCGTGTTCTGCCAAAGAGATGGCTAATCTTCTTGGAAGTGCTGGAGGGAGAGAAATCTCTGGGATACTTTCAAGTTTCTTTACAAATTTATTGACTGATGGCCTATTCCTTGGAGCTCCATTCTCTGTGATTAGAGATATAAAGGCTTCTGCATTTTCTTCATTCCTTGGTTGCGTGGAAGAGTGAGGATCTCCCTCCTTAGAGGGTTGCATGGTATGGTTGGCCTTAGCAACATGAGGCTGCCGAGAGAGGGATCTGCAAGGGCAGCAACGGCTAGGTCAGCGCAGGCTTGGGCTGGGCTGTTGCCCGTGCGGTTTAGTCTTCATATGATCTTATTTAAGTTATTAATAATAAATAGGTTAAAGTATTTTACATTTTTTATTTAAAAATTTCATTCTATTATAGTAAAGTTTATAAATAACTGGTATGTCATTAATCTAAAGAGTTTTTCTATACTAAATAAACAAGAGTTTAAATGAGCCACTTTTCTCAGCTAAGCCCCTCTTTGTAATGTCAAACATTTTGACTTGTCAACATTTATGTAGTGCTTTCACCATTCATTAATGTGTTTTTGAATTTGTGAAGATCCAAAATTTATTATAGCAATCAAGTTACCATTTTTTGCCATTATACAATGTGTATGCATTTTTAAAGGGATCACACTACATCTTGAACTATCCAAAGTGTTAAATGTGTTATCATTGTTGTCAATTTCAAGGGGAACTTGTTGAGTGCACATTGTCATGTTGCATTACTAAAGTGGTCATTGATTCTTGAGTGTAAGTTGTCTAGCTTGATGTCATGGTAGTATATCTTTGAAGGCAATTTTTTTTAAATTCCTTTGTTCAAATTAGAATGCAAATTGTACATTTTTTAAGCCTACTCAGAGACCTTTCCAATGGTATATGCAAGTTTTTCTAACTCCCAAGGGCTGAGGAGAAAATATGCTTGAAGTGAAGTAGTATAAGAAAGGTTCCAACTTGGTCATGGTTCTAGACTGACATGTGTGTGGAACAGAGACCCATCACTAGATTAGAGCAAGTTACCAATCAAAAGGAAAAGGCCTAAATAATCAATAAAGGAAGAAGTCGTGAGTTCCAAAGGCCTATAATATGGCTCCTGGTCATAGCCTTAGGTCACAAAGGAGTTCATGAGTTAATTGCCCATGAGACATCGGGTGGATCAGGAAATAAAGAAGTTCACAAGGAGTTAACCACTGGTAATATGAAACCTGAGACACATGGTAGAGCCCACCGGGTATCACACCATTGGGACTTGGGCTAGTTCTATAACATTAAACCAAATTGACAACATGAGATCCCAACACACTTAATACATGTTGTATTTGCAAATATATGATATAGTGGTAGTGACATGGCTCAGATGATGTTATGGGATCATGTGAGGATGACACATGGTAGGTGGATTTGACACTTTTGACAAGACAAATGGACTTTTAGTAAGTGAAATGTGGCAGCTCAATGACATGATAAGTGACACAAAGACATGTGGCATGTGTTGATTTTTCCATCATGGCAGGATGTGGTAAATGAGGTGGCACATGGATCCCATATTAGGGCATTGGTGCATTGGGCATTGGGACGACTAAGTGATCATGGATCATAACACTTTAGTGGGAACCGATTGGGTCTAACTAGAAATTGACCATCATTTATAGATGGGCCAGAAATTCACTATCAAGTGAAAATATGAGTGCTAGAACCTGATATCCTACAATAGGTTCCAATAGATTATTGTTGAATCCGACATTCTGTTGTTAGTTATCTCAGATGGGAAAGGGAAGCATCAAGTGCTATGAAGTTCGCCAAGGTAGAATGTATCATATTGGAATTACTTGTAGGTAAAGTGAAACCCACTGAGTAGTCCGATGATCCACTATTTAGTGCAATCTAGTGTGTTTTGGTGAGCACTCTTGGTCATCACCTTTAGTCACATGCATGAGGAGACAACGTAAGCACTAGGTGCATCAAAGTATAAGGTTTGATTTTTTTTTTGTTATAACATAATTTGATTGGATCACATAGGTTGTTTGGCTTAGCAGCCATTGATATAAGCTCCTAGTTCTAGCCTTTGGTCCCATGGTTCGAGGTAGTTAAAATCAAGAGGTGAGGTTGGAAATTTGGTTTTTTTAAGTGCCAAATTAATTTAAAGGCTACAAGAAAATGAAAAATACGAGTAAGAAAAAATTGTAGATATATCAACAAATATAAATCTAAATAAAGACAACATGAATACTAGTGTTCTCTTGTAAATCTATGCGTGGAGTGGAGTGGCCACGCAAAAGAGAAAAAGTTTGAAAATAAGAAGCAGAGAGTTATGCCACTGCAAAGAGACAATGCTGAAAGAAAAATGTGGGTGATCTAAGATTGAAAGATTTGATGTGAGATGAGATGAGTTTTTGAGTTGTTGTAGTAGAGACTATGTTTTCTTAGGAGTTTTTGGTAGAGCTTGAGGGTGTAGAATATCAAAGATTTGAAGAAATTAAGAAGGAAAAATTAAATAAATGGAGTAAATAATTATTGTGTGAAAAATTTGTGTACAAAAATATTGCAGATCTAGATTGATGAGGAAATAATTGAGAAAGATCATAGAAATAAAATATATATGGAGTTAAATGTTGTTTGAGTGAAATTTAATTAAACAACCATAGATATGAGTCTGAAAATGTATGAAAAATGGATTTGTGTGGCTTAAGCAAGTTGGTGCTTACATATAAGGGGATTGGAGTCTCCTTGAGGTTGGTGCCTATAAAGATCAGGGGGTTGGTACTTCTAGCAGGTTGGTGCGTACAAAAAAGTGAGGGTTGACACCTCCAACAAATTGTGCTTACAAAGAAACGGGGGTTGCTACCTCCTATAGGTTGGTTCCTACAGAATTTTATGTAAATTGAAGTTGGCGCTTGCATTTACATCAAAATCTAAAGAATATTTATAGATTTATTTTGTATGGGTTTCCATGTAAATATCTTATGTGAAATGCTCTGTGTGGTTGGTGCACTATTTTGTGATTGAATGTGTTTGATTGACTAAGTAGTTGTTAAAAACTATATAATATTGATTCACCCCTCCTCTTAATATTATCTTGGTTTCTTGCAATTAGTATTAGAGTAGGTTTCTTTAGTAGCAATCTAACTATTGTAAGGTAGATCCAATTTGAAACATGGCCAGCCAGGATGGTAGTCTTACCAACATATCCTTTGTTCAATGGAATGAACTATACCTTTTGGAAGGTGAGAATGAGGACTTATCTAATTCCCTTGGTGCATATGTTTGGCCTGTAATGTTGGATGGTTATGAAGAGCTAAATTTTTTGATCAACAGAGATGACAAGATTGATTTTTCCTACAATGCTAAATCAATGAATGCAATCCTCAGTGGCATTTCTAAATCCAAATTTGCTAAATTCATGCATTGCACAATAGACATATGTATGGGAAAAGTTCAAGAACAACTATAAAGGCAATAGTAATGTCAAGAAAGCCAAAATTTGAGCCTATAGTATGCAGTTTAAATCATTAAATATCAATGAGGATGAAGATGTAGCCAAATTATTCCTTCATGTGGATAAAATAGAAAATTCCATAAGAGATATTAAATAAATGACAGATTATTTTATAGTATTTAAAAAATTGTTAATATATCTTCCTTCCATATTTAATGTCAAGGTTTTGGCTCTTGAGGAGATGCAAGATATTGGTAAACTAACCATGGATCAACTGCAAGGAACTATAACTTCCTATTAGATGAGAACTGCAAAAGGAAGATCTACATCAAATAAAGTAGTGTTCAAAGCAGATAAAAATACCAAGGAATGATCAAGCTATGGATTTGATGAAGAAGAATCCAAGTTTGTCAGAAGACTAAAGAGAGGATCTGACAAATAAGTTTCCTTTCAAATGCTTTAATTGTGGAAAGGGTCACTATGCATCTAAATTCCCATATAAAAAGGAATATAATGAATATGATAATAAAGAAAAAAATAAGTACCTAAAAATCAAGTTGGAGAAGAACACTAAGAAGAAGAGTTTATATACCCGAGAGGACATCGTCTCCTCAGAGGATGAGGATGAGTAGTGCGTTGATTAGGAAAGGATCAATGATTTCATGCTCATTCAACACTTGCATAACCAAAAGATTCTTTTTCCAATATTTCCTAACAACTATTGAAAACCAAAATGAAGCAGCTTACAATTATTTCGACAGAAGGATGAATACAATTTATCAGTATTTATTTCAAAAAAAATGTATTTTAAGAGAGAAAAACTAAAAAATTTTCACCAACTTTGTTAACATAATATAGTTGCAGATCTTACTTTAGCCCATGAGAAAATTCCCACCCCCCCCCTTTTGGTCCATAGAATCTACTGGAAATCATGGAAATGGGAGACTAACGCTTTGTTTCAGTGTAAACAGAGAGTTAGTTGGGCCACTAATGCTCCCTGTACATAGACATAATGCTTTATAAAGCTCTATTTAGCCTGGCAACCTGCATTAGTGAGGGAAATTTCTCAAACAAAGGGCCTTTAGGATCAATTTCTAAGGAGGCTGCAAACTAGTAGGATGTAACAAGATAGTTGGTGGATCAAAAAAGGATTTAAAGAAGTAGGAAGCTCTTAGAAGAAAGAGAAGAACTGAGAGGAGTCTGGGTAAACTAGGAACTAGATGTATAATCCCCAGTGGAGTCGTGCTATAGGGTAAAATGCACGGTGTACGTAAGATGAAAACTACCCTGAAAGGCCTTCCCGGGACCTTTGACAGACTGTAAGATTATCTGTAGAAGCTACCAAGTTGTGCACATGTTCATCTATCAAACATAAATTGACAAGGTATGGAAAGAGGACCACCTTTAGTTCCTTCTAGATTTGTTTGGAGATCTCTATGCGACAAGAAGAACTCCTTCAAGGCTGGCTCCAAGACAATTCCCGCACAAAGACAACGCAAACCAATCACAATATACACTCTTGAAAACTAATGTAAGAATGCATAATAAACATATATTAGTGTATAACTTAACTACTCATCTCGACAAGCATCAGAATGAACAAATCAATGAACAACATTACTGACACTATGGAGTAGGGAACACAACTGCAGTTCTATATTTATAGTGGAAGAGTGATTACAACCATCCTTTGTATCAGCCTTCCCTTGCCCCTTCTTCCTCTCTCTCCCTCCCTCTTTCAACTCACTTCTTCAATTGTATGATAATTTCACAACAATTTAATGGGCTATCCTTCCAAATGCTCTGACACCTTTCACAATGGCCCTCTCGCTGCTTATGTAGCAATCAAATTAGGGCAACCAAGCTCCTGCTAGAGTTCATTAGGGAAAAAGCCAAGAACCTGCCCTATTTTCAAGCTTTTTCCCATTTTCCTTCATTCTCAGATTGGAATTTCTCCAAATATCTGGATTTTTGGAGTTTCCTTGCCTTTCTTGAGCAAATTTAGGGATAAATATCTAGATATTTGTGAGCAAATTCATTGGCTTGACCCACTGAACTTCTCTTAGGTTCACTAATGCTCCTCCTGGACTAAAAACTTGAGTTAGTAGGGTGACTAACGCTCCTCTATGCTTGGTAACAATATTTATAAAGCAAGTTAGCAATGTGCAGAGAGCGTTAGTCTGGAATCAAGGCCTGCAATTGCGGTCTTTGCTTCAGTCATCTTGTCTTTCACCTCTGAGTTGATGAGGAGGTCATTTTTTCCTATAACAGAGACAATTTCTGATTCTAAAATGACCATATGTGTATTGAATGCTTTTCCACTAGAATGGCACATTTTTTGTAACAAGCATATAATCTAAGAAAGACTCAACTCATTTTGATGAGTTTTAGGCTTAATGCATCTTGGAAAAAACTAGAAGCAAGGAAAATGATGATATTGAATCAAATGAATAGTCTCAAGCCTTCATTACGAGGAATAAGAAGCTAAACAAGGGAAAGTTTGGAAAGTCCAAGAAGAAGCCAGAGATGTCAAAGGTTCAATGCTTTGGGTGCAATGAATATGGGCACTTTAAGAGGGACTGTCCAAACAAGCATAACAACAAAATAAAGAAAATAAATGAAGCTCACACAACTAAAGAAATGGGAGAACTTGAGAAGAAGCTGAAGAAACAAGATGTTAAATATATTTACTATTGAAGAAGGCATCCTCCCTATCAGGTTCTTTAGGAAGTTGGCATTTCCTTCAAAATAGCTTGCATTGTTGTTTTCTCTGATAGAATCTTGGTTTCGTAAGTGCATAGAATCATATACAGAAGCATGTGATAGTAGCATATTTAGAGTCTACTTGATTGAGTTTCTTTGCCAGAAGCATCTAGTATTTCAAGAATGAGAAGCTTGAGATCATTTTTCATAATGTTAATCCATTCAAAGTCTAACATTATGTTAGAGGTAGTCATTTTTCTAAGATTGATCATCAAAATCCTATAATAAGCATCATTTTAGAAGGTTCTTGGAAGGATCATTATGACGAGGTTAGTATATATTCTATATAACATGGAAACAATACTCTTGAAGGATGAAGGAATCTAGTTGGTCAAGTTACAAGCTCGTTTTAGGACACATAGCTAGATGATTGAAAGAAAGCATAACATTTCATATTTGAAGTATCTCTTGGGTAGGACTCACGTGTACAAAATCTTGTAAAAGAATTCAGTCATAAAATATGCTTGATAAGTCTTATATATGGTTATATGAGGCTTCAGAGAAGAATCTGACTTACTTTAGAATGAATAAAAGGATTAATACTTTCTCACTAAATTATATAGAATTGTGATCAACATCGAGTATAGTCTCCATAATAAAATTGTAACGTGATAATCAAGTTCGATCCTTGGGCACTCTGATGCATGAAGGAAGGTTCATGTGGAGATGGACCATGAGGATGCTAATACCTTGATGAGAAAGTGATCATGATGAGGTAAGTCTAATATTTTTGATTTGTTATCTGGTTAACATATTGTGTTTCTACCTGGAAGTATATTGTGGGAATATATTAATTTGGCAATTATGAAGTCAATACGTTTTCATCTTGGGATTAAAAGGAAATAGTGAGAGAAGATAACCTGAAGGTAAAGTTCATACAACAACAAGGATATCACTTTCATGATGAAGCTATGATCAAGATTTAATTTTGGAAAGGGTCCATATAATTTCTTCATTGGTCATGACAAGATAAAAGTGATGTGCAATATTGATGACTTGGCTCTTGTCACAATACTGAAGGAAGAAGATGGATACCCCGAAAGGAAGCAAGCTTGATGTAATGAGATGTAAAGAAAAGAGGGATCCATGAAACAATCTCCATAAAGAAAAGGTGGCTAATACTCTTATGGAAACATGTTAGATATCTTGTAGTTGTGACTTCCTAATTGAAAGGAAGTGAAATAAATTTCCTCTAGATTCGAGAGGGAGTAAAAGAGTCTCCTTGAAAAGGAGAAATGATCTATTCCACAAAAAGGAATAGGGATATCCTCTATAGTTGAGAGGGAGTGATGTTGGAAATTTCATGTGCATTTTCTTCTTCATGTGTCATGCACTTGACTAGGACTAATAGACATAAGTCTAAGTGAAGGCCTTGGAGAGAGGATGGTGGGGGTTTGGATAATCATCTATGGTTTCCATGAGGATAGAGCATCCAAGAAAGGAAAGGTATCAAAACTCTTTGAGGATGAGACATGTATCCAAAATAAGAGTGGTTGAAGAAGACTGTTATTCTTTGAGGATTAGAGGTTAAAAATACAAGATAAAAATAGTCCTAAGAGGACATACCTTACATCCCAATGGGGTATGTGCCTTGTAGAGGTAGTGCAATATCACACATAAAGACTCCTAGCATAATCCTATTGAATGAAGTAGATCTTTTCTAGTTAGGCCTCAAAATACAATATTGGTTATAATGTTTATGTGTACAATTGCCTTATCAATTCGACTCTTCTTATGAGAACTCTTTAGTTTGAGAATGATGTTGTACTGGTTGTAAAATTATGAATACCTCCCTAGTTAATAGGGAGTGTTGGAAAGGTAACTAGTTTCGGTCTTCATAATTGTTGTTGTACTCATTTCAATATGTATCTTATGTAAAAAACAAAAGAAGAAAAGAGAAAGTGATTATTTTAAAGCATTGGTTTCATGCTCCTTATTGATGGTATTCTAGGTAAAAGCATGTTATTCGTTCTTCTAGGGTTTTTTAGGCCATATGATATATTGTCATGACTCAAGAAAGTGAACATCATTTGATAAGACCCTTCAGGGAAAGATATAATTGTACAAGATTTTATTTTATGTCTAGAAAGTCCTAGAAACCTACAAACTACAAGTTGGCCCTGGAAGCTAAAAATCAGCCTATACGAGGGAATTTTACTCCTCAGAAAGGCTATATAAGGAAGCAGATTCAACCTCATTTGTCACTCACTCAATCACATGTTCAATCTCTCAATAATAAGTTAGATTTATAGCTAGGAAAAAAGAACAAAAGGAGAGAGAATGTATAGAAGGTAAATAAGGAAGAAGATTTGTTTTTGGGCTATCTCTCTCACACATGTGAAAATATAGGATTTATGTAGGCTCTTCTAGTAAGGTCAAAATTGTAGGAGAGAAAGTTGTTGTATCAAATTGTTATAAGAGCATATATTTTGTGCTGACCTTGTTGACCTTGGAAGGTTTTGTCTTGCTAAATGGAGGATCTCTTGAAAAATTTATTAGGGTTTCTATAGGAGCTATAAGGCTGAAGTTGTAGGGTCGAAGTTGGGGGTCGAAGTTGTAGCTTGAAGCTAGTTGAGGCATGATCAAGCTTTGTTAATATAATCTACTTGAAAGGATTTCCTGAAGGGTTGACTTGGTAGTTGGATGAAGACTTAGTCTAGGGTTTGGGTTATCTTTATCTCATTTGAAGCAAATTATATAAGAAGATAAGAGATTTTTTTTGGGTTTTTCCCCTTGAAGGGGTTTTTGCCTAGCTTGGAGCCTAGTATTTGTGTCCATTGTCTTTAATGTTTTGATGTTGATATTTGTTTGATGACAATATCTAATAAATAAACATAAGAAGATAAATAAGGTTCATAAGCATGTATTAAGGAAAAAGGAAAATATGAACTAATAAATGTTATATTTTAATTTTCCAAAACACAATAGGGTATGATATCAATAAATGGATGCCAATAAAGTAAAACATATGGGTGGGTCAAATTACAAGCAAATCTACAATATGTTATATTTGTTTTCACTCTAATTGGCATTGACAATCAAATATTTTTATTTTCAAACATAGGAATACCCATACCTTGCCATCTATGGCTCATGAAGATATATGAGTTTTTTTTTTTCCTTTAACATATAATGAATAACTTACTAAGAGACAATATTCATGCTTCTTTTAAGGTGTTCATACTATATGCAATGTTTTTTAGCTTTTATTATTATTATTAAAATTCTCCTCCTTTTATAACCCTTTCGTTTTTGACAATGGAAATAACATTTTCTATCACCCAAACCTTCCAATGCATATCTCACATCTCCTTTTCCTCTTGGAGGAATTTTATGTGACATTTTTCCTTTACACCAAACTTTAAGTGATGATTATCTTCAAAAATTGACCTCAGTACTAGAGTTTAAGTATGCAATTAAGCATAAAATAGGCACTATATATATATATATAATACGTTGACCAAAGAGACGATTTCCAATGGACAAAACATTTGAATTCATGAAACATCAGATAACCGAAGGACATTCACTTTCATTAGATATCCAAGGAACACAATTATTGTCAGTTATCTGACAATAATTAAATTTTGATTAGCTATCTAACGAACATTGAATTTTCATCAGCTATCTCATGAATATTGGGGTTTAAAAAAAGTACAAAAAATGCAAGTAAAATATGATAGTACGACCGAAATGTTGGATTTCGGCGTTATATTTTTTGCCCATATGTACTAGTGTGGGATTTTTAGGTGTAATAATAACTCTTACATAGGACATCAAATTAAAAAAGAAAGGGATGAAATGAGAATATTCTTCATTGGATGTTTCCCTTGAGCATCCCCAATAAGGAACTCAAATATGGTAATTATTTCTTCTACTATCTTTCTCTCCTTCAAAATTTTAGGATTATGCTTAATAGGCTTAGGTGCTTGTTGTTCCCTTGGTTGATTCTAGTAGTGGCTCAGGAATTTTTTGTCCATATCCTAAACATAAGATAGGATGATAAGGAGGTTGTTTCAAAACACTCCCTAAATCAAGAAAAGGGGGTTGTTTCATAACACTCCCTGAATATCAAATAGAATAATAATCGGGTTGTTTCACTGGACTAAATTCATGGTATTCCAAATCATGCACATATATACCTCCTTTTCCTTCTAGCAAGTAGTTATACTCTTCTTCTTATAATATAGAGGAATAAAAAATCCTTGGGCTTGCTTCTAATCCTGAAGGCTCATATGATTCTTCCTCCCCAATGTGTGCTCCCAACAAATATTACTTAGGTGATGCCGACCTTTGAGGAACAATCTTGTTGGACCCTTTTTTCCTAGAAATTATTCTTGGGGTAGATGTTTCCACCCCATATTTTGAAATCAACTTTTGATTCTTCATTCTTCTACATCCCGTTTTACCTACACGATTAGGATCTTTTGGGGCACCATGTTTTTATTCTTCTTTATTCTTTCAATCCTATGTGCCCTAACTCATTACGAGGTCAAGCCTACTTCAATCTCTCAAATTGATGCATAGGTTATTACCTCTCGTCTTACCTCCCTGTCACCTTAGAGCCAAGAATACATCTAACACACTTTTGAATAATGCATAAAAAAAAAGCAATTATTGTCACACACATGCACCTCTAATAACCTCCTTCGAAACAAATGAAGATGTTGGATGAATTAATTGTCTTTTAATTAAGACCAATTAATTACACTCATACATAAATTGTCAACCAAGGTAAGTCTTCATGCAAAGTATATGTAGGTAGAAATACCAACATTTTCCAATGCCAAAATCTCTCTGAACATGACGCACAATCAAAATCAAATCGATGTAGTTTCTCACTATCAGCATACCAAATATCATTATTGTCACACTTCAATGTCAAAAGCACTCTACACACAGTTCTAAAATAAAAACACACTACAAAACAAAATCACTGAAGATGATTATTTATAGAAAAGGAAATAACACTCTTGGAAAGAATTGCGGATTCCATTCAACCAAATCCTAACTCAATCAGAAAACTTACTATAATCATTGCTCCAAAAATCCATGCAATCATATATTAACATATTTACAGTAGTGCATCTATCAAAAACCCTAAAGACTATAATCATAAAATGGTAAATAGCACACATTGATAAATGGATCAATTCGAGATTTATGCTATTATACCAGTAATCAAAATCAACTATTTTACAAGTCAATAAATCAGTAACTGTCGTGCATCAATCAAAATTTGTAACAATAATAGTAAAATAACATGAAACACAACTAAGAGTAAATTAAACAAGTTTTTACACTACCTTAATGTCACAGTAGTCCTTGCTAAAGAGGAGGGCCCTTCCTCAACATGGAGATGATAATGGAGAACTCATGAGTTAAGTCAATGAGATATTCTGAAGCCAATGGCCAAGGAGTTCTCATTAATATCATAAAAGGGATTGTAGATACATAATTTCTCCAAAAATCCAGTAGTCTCACCACCCGCGCCCTAAGAAAAGAACTTCCTTCTTTATATATTGCATCATGTCTATTCTTAAGATCATAATCAGATGTGAGAATCTCTCAATTATCATGTTGTCCATGTTGAGAGTTTTACATAATAAATTACAACAATATACTGAGAATAAAATAATATTACAGCAATCTCTTAAAATAGTGGGATACTAACATCATAAATTCATAACTGTCACAGTTGAATTGGTTGCATCGTCAAGAAGTCATTTCCTTGTTGGCACAATGGTATAGATTAACGATGACCAAGTTACAACCTATGTTGACTCCTATTGGTGTTGTCAGGAAAACATAATATTGTGAACAAATTATCAATACTATGACAACAATATCAGCAAAATCTCATATTGTAATATGAACAACACAAAACCTAGACTAATAGTATAATTGCAAAAAATCAATACTCCAACAAGCCATAAGATCCTGAGATAGCTCCCTTTTCAATATTATTAATAAAATCGCTCAAAAAATCAACCTCTTATTTTTTTTTTCTCGGTAAAACTAACTATTCTATTATAATGAATTTACAGAAAATATTACAAGCAGTAAGACAATACTTCCATGGCCACCAGTGGCACATTGGGTATCCTGGAATTGACACAAAAGCTCCCTCGCAGGGGCAGCACCGACAGAATTATCTAATTCCCCCAAAAAGTGACAGAGGCCGAGGCCAATTCTACTTGACTTTCAACATAGCATGACGGCCCACGCAGGGGCTCCCTTCAAAACCCGACTGTAAGTCGCCATACACAGGACAGACTGAAAATAAGCATGCTGAACAGACTAAATGACAGAGATATGACCAGAAGAAAAAATGCCTGTGAACAAACAAAGTGACCTTAGTCTTGGACTCGAGCAGAAAGAAAAAGGTGAGAGCTGGAGCGTGCGCCAGGGGTTCAGTCGTCGCCACGAGCTTTGTCGCCCAGACCATCGCCGCCAAGACCTTCGCTACCGAGACCTTTGCCGCCGAGACCATTGCCGTCGAGACAAAAAATCAACCTCTTATTAAAATACAAGTAAAATTGCATTAATTTAGGTGACATAAGAAAATAGCACACATTAGTTCAAAAAGGAGATGAATGGAGTAACAAAGTGTGGCATAGATAGGTAAATATGGTGGAGAATATGGGTAAATGAGGGTAGAAATGATTCCAATTCCATGTCCCAAACAAAAATGAAGCGAATATGTCCTGAAAGGGAAGTGATATTATCAATGTAATGTGTAATCAAAATCATGTTAATAAAATTCATCACCATTGTAGACCAAGTCAAACGTGAATGACAGGGGGATAGGAATCCACAAGTGGGAAATATTAGGGGGTAAACCATCACATGGTTACTAAGTCATGAATATAAAAAACTATTCCAAATTTACATTGTAGAATATAAGCCTAAGCCATGATTTAATCTTATATCTTAAGTCCAAAAAATAAGTGTACATATAGTTGAATGAGTTCTAAGGTGGTTGGGGTGAGTTATTTCTGTGACACTTGGAAAGAGGATAACATGCATACACAAGTATTGTTTTCCATGCTATGGTATCATTAATCCCATCATTCAACTATCATTCTTCCATGTTTCTTCATTGATTTGTGGTTAGAGACTAGAGGGGATGTGATTTTGGACGACCATTGATCCTTATAACTTTGTAAGACATGGTGAACTCAAGGCGGGTTTTTGGTTTCAAAATCTTCTTAGGGATCCTAAAGGGAAAATTTATTGGGTAGGATTTCTTAATGTGAGGCCTAAGGGGTGCCTAGAGACTCATGAGGGAAGCTAGGAATCTTCTAGTTACAATACTTTAAGACTTCCTAGATGACCTAGGCTTAAATCCCTAGAAGGGTAGTGGCACAGGCCGAGGGATTATAGAAGTAGAGAATGTGGTGCACTACCTTAGGTTTTTCAAGTGGGGACATGAGATAATATAGGGCAAGGAGATATTAGAGCTGATGTCTTAACTCAATGCTTGTTTGGTACTAACCGTATGACCCTAAATGACTCTATATCATAATTGTTTTTGGTGGAGTCGTATCCCTAGCTTGGGGGTAACCCATTGCCAAGAAGCTAGAGTAGTGAGGTATATGGCTAGGTAGAAAATTTGAGGTTTGTAGCCAATTAGTGGAGAATTGTAAAAGATAAGTGTTCTCATATTTGGCGTGTTTTTCATTGTGTATCATTTCATGTGTTAATGTGCCATTGATGAAAATTCAACCATGTATATAGTCAACGAGTAGTAAATATGTGCATACAATTAATAGCCGGTTGACAAACAACATATCCATGCATGCAATTGATGATCAATTGATAGAAAATAAATCCACATATATTTTTGATGGATAGTCAATGAGCCAATTGTATTCATTAACCAATGGGTGAATTGGACTTCCTGGACAAATTTACTGTGATAAATAAGTTTGAGGAAACAGATGGTGTTAGAGTATAGAAAAGAAGGAATTTTTTTTTGAAGTGCCATATACTCTAAATTATTGATAGAGAGTGTCAAGTGTACTATAACAAAATATCTAGGAGTGGTATTTTGAGAGCATAATAAAGCACGTGAAGGATTCTATACTACTCATTCAGGCCATAACGTCAAAAGGAAACTCCATAGTGAGTTTCCATTCCTTTGTATGTGCATCTTGATAACTAAAGCAAAGCGAATACATAATAGGCCTCACATTCTAGCTAGGTTTATTATTTTATTAGGTTTTCTATGATATATCTTGCATTAAATTGTGTGTTTTATATGTATTTTGTGCATGTTATTTCATTTTCATATTTTCAATATTTCTAAAATTCAAGCCACAAGCTAAGTATAATAAATCTAAGATCCAAGGAAACAACTTTGCATAATCTAAGTTTTTCACAATGTTATTAGATCTATTTTTATGAACTATTCTAGTGGAGTATCCATGGAATTTTACGAATCAATGTATCAACAATAAAATTTTTGAGCAATGGGGTATTGACATTATAGGAGAGATAAATCGACACTTGTCAAACCAATAAAAGTATATCCCAATTCCAACAAATTACTTTGCTTAGTGAGATGAGGTTATGCTAATGATACAAGTGAATGAAAAAGTAATGATATAATTTCTTTATCAACGTTTGATTACCAAGTTTGAATTTCCTTGATTCATTATTTTTTATAATGCTTCCTACTTCTCTTATTACTATTTGAATTTTCTTTAGATAAATGTATAATACTTAGATATTCAGCTCATTATTGTCCACACGATAATGGATTCTAGTTAATTCAATAAATAAGAATTTGATATGTTCCCTGAAAACAATTATAGCGAAGAACCATATAATTTAGCTCATTTCTTTGTCCAATACTCTCTAGGTTGATAAAGCCACATAAAAGGATAATTGGGAACTTCTTATTACTATTTGGTTAATGAGAAAGAATAAATTCTTCTACAAAATTTCCTTCAACCATTAGAATTGTCCCAATCTTTAATCACTTAGACTTCCTTTTCCCTCCAAATAGAATTAATAGATTTTTTATGTTGGAGGAGGAAAGGGAGAAAGCTAAGCATAATGTTGTAACTCAGGATCAAATCATCATAATATATTTTGACAAACATAATGTTGGTGAATTTTTTTTTGAGATAGGTGATTTGGTCCTTAAATGCGATAGAGTTAATGAGACTAAAAGAAATCATAATATGTTTCGAAATTTGTGGCTTGGTCCCTACCAGATTGTATAAAAAATAGGAACTAGCGTGTACAAGTTACAAAGCTAGGAAGGTGAACTTGATTCCCTTCCTTTTTATAACTAGATTCCTAAGCATTATATTACTTGATTGTATTGCACAACCAATCAAATGTATATAGTATTTTTTGTCGTTTTACTATTTTGGTTTGGTTTATTTCAATAAATTAAGTTTTCCATTACTTAGTTTACTTTTTTGGGTTGAATGTTGTTCTCCTATATCACCTTTCATGCATCTTTAGCTTTGAATACTTGGTGAAACAAAATACCTATGTCTTTAATTCATGATAGCCTCTTGTAACTATCAAAAGTAAAGAGATATAGTCATGAACTAAACGAGGTGGAAAAGACTAATTCATAGCATCATTTATATGCACTTTTGGAAACTTTCAATACCTTTATTAGTTAAAGAACTAGTTATAACCAATAAGGAATGATCAAATATCATAAAATTTATGAAGATAATATAAGCAATGAGGAGAAACTAATGGATTTCATTTCTATTGAAAGGATAATCATAAATCCTATGTACTTGATAATGTCTTCATCAACATGATCTTCCTAAGAAACTTAAAGGATTTATTTCACCTTTTCTCTTCTACCTGAAATAAAAGATGATATTAGAGAGAGAGAGTAAAAGAAATAAAAAATTAGAAAAAAAATTGGAAGAGAATTATACCATATTATCTAATGAGGAAATGCATGTTTCTCTATCAAGGATATGGATGCTCATTGGTAGTAGAGACATTGCTTCTAACTTCTACTCTCCTTGAAATTGATTTGTTTAAGTTCAAATATATGTATGCAGAGATGTTGTGTATGACTAGTGAATCACCATTTCTTGATTCCTCAATTCATTAGGGTCTAATTAGGAGTATTTTAAAAATCCAATTCAAGAAACTTGGAAAGAAAATATAAGTAGATTTAGGTGTGCTAGCCAAGATATTTAAAATAAATTTTTGGGTAGGAGAAAGAAAAAAGTATAGAAATTGGGCTCTAAGGGATAATGAGAAAAATATTGAGGTTCTTTATACCACTCATAAAGGTAGTATATTTGTGATCCAATATAGACAAGTGTCATTCTTTGGAGGATGTTGGCATTATATTTTTATTGGATTGAGAAAACCAATGGAATCTTAAGAGACATGAATTATGGATTGTTGTAGAGGATTAATGCATTAGGTATTTCAAAAAATTTACAAACTATCAGAAAATTTTTAACACCATATGGGAGATGGATGATAGTCAAGGTAATAAAATAATAAGGTTTCTAGATGTGGTTGGCCTTAGGGTAAAATATTTTAATGGTATTATTAAGGAATTGAAGTAGGGTAAAATATGAGAAATACTCAAGCAAATCATCTATTTTCTAATACTAGTGCAGGGGGAAGATAGTCATGCCATTTACAGTTTCATGTCTAGTGAGTAACTTCTTACAAGGAAAAGCACATTCAAAAAGACAAAAGTCTTGACCTGAATGACTATAAAACTAAATTTTATGAGGATTTGTTTGATATCTTATGAGATGATCTATTATGGGTGGTGGAAAAGATATGTCAATCCATAAAAATTCCAAGTAGTTATTATTTAAATTTTATTGCAATCATTCCAATAGTGGATTGTCCAACGACCTTTAATGATTTTAGACTTATAGCTTTATGTCACAATGTATATAAAATCATAGCTTGAGTAATTTTTGTTATATTAAATATATTTTTGTTAAACACAACTACACTAGAGCCATTTGGATTTCTCAAAGGAAGACTCATTGATGGAGAAATCAATTTGGCATTGGAAGGATTGCATTCCATAAAATATCTAAGGTTCCCAATTACGGTAATCAATCTTGAATTATCAAAAGCATATGATTAGGTATCTTGGATTTATGTTAGGTTGTTATTATTGCATATTATAATTGATCTATACATGGTTAAATGGATCATGGAATGCATGTCTACAATGTCATTTGTTGTGCTAATCAATTTCTTGGGATCCTCCTTTTATAAACCTTCTCGCGGATTAAGACAAGAATTCCCCTTATCACTGTATCTGTTTTTATTGGTTTTTGATTGCCTTAATATGGCTATTTACAAGACGATTAAAGTGATAACAATATAAGGTGTTCATGTATGTAGAACTAAGCATCATACACACTTGTTGTTTGTGGATGACATCCTTATTTATTACTATTTTTTGGAATATTAACTCATGAAATACAAGGAGATGTTGAAACTCTTCAATGAAGCTACCAAAATGTTCATAAATGTCAATAAGTCTATGCTTTATTTCCCTAAAGTGGAGGAGCCTATAAATATTAGTATGAAAAATATATTCAATGTCAATTCCATAGATTTTGGGGATGGTTTAAAGTACCTTTGGTACAATCTTAAGCTAAACAATTATGGGATAGTTGACTGAAATTGTTTACTTTCAACAATTGAGAAGAAAACAATTTTTTGGTGCAATAGATGCATATTAAAGGGTAGTATATTAGTTCTTGTAAAATCAAGGATCAAGGCTATATTGGTTTCTTGGAAATTACTTACTCATATATCGAAGGTACCCTTATCAAGATTTAGAAAACATGTTTTAACAACCAGTTGAAGGGGAATTATGAACTCTTTGCTACCCGTTTGGTAAATTGGAAATAGTTGTCAAGGCCTAAGGCACCTTGAGGATGGGGTTTGAAGGATGCATTTTTCTTTAGGAAAAATCTAAAATATATAACGGCTTTGCATTTTTTGACTATGGAGGAGAACATTAATAAAAAAATGCATAACTCCTATAATGATCTTGGATTTGATCAATAAATTCCAAAAAATCACTCATAATGTCTCTAAATAGTGGAGGAAAATTAAACTTGCCTTTATAATCATGGGATAATTTCTCACCTATAAGGTGTGATCAAGAGTGTAAGTTAGAATTGGAATTAATTCCATAGTGTGATGTGGTGACAATAACATCCTCCCTAAGGAGCTCATCAATCAACTTAGGGAAAGAGGTATACATATTCTCAATAGTATTAGGGAGGTAACAAAAATGACAATATGGAGACAAGGTTGGTTGCAAGTAGTATATTTGGGCCTTAAAGCTAATTTCCACCAACATTGGTCATGATGTTTAGTTTAATTAAAAAAAGGCTCATATCCAATTATTAGATAATGAAGATGAGCTATATTGGTCTCATAATTATATAAGAGGGACAATATTTGGCTATGATAGGATATTTTTATACTCACAATATTGAATGAATAGCATTATAGTGATGGTACAAGGAATATTTGAAGGTAAGAGGCTTAATGAGAGGTTATTTTTGGCTCGTACTCAAATATAGGGGTTTGATGTGGGATCAATTACAATTAAGAAATAGTATGGGGATGGGCCTATGTTTCTATACAAGAATAGTTACGAAAAAAATGTTCATTTATTTTTGGATTTCCATTACACTCAATAAGTTAGGAAATACATAGAAGGTCAACTAAAATTGGATCCTTTCCGTTGAAAATGAAGCAATAAATTCCTAATTTAATTTTTCCTTAATTAAATTAGGAGAAATTCTAATTCTAATTTCAGTAAAATATACTTGGACGAATTTAACTAAAGCGATATGGAACTTATCACTTAGTTAAATTAGTTAGTTCAAGTAGGAGACACTTTAGTTGTATTTAGTTATGATTGATTGCTAATTCCTATTAATCTATTTCAGTGAATTTGGGTTATTGTGAGTTTAACTAGTTCTAACTAATTAAGAACTAGTGGAGGATCAAATAGTGGGGTGTGTTCACCAATGATCAACCAGTTAACTCATCAATCAACCCATAATAATTGATGCATGCAGATAACTCGAGTTACCCAGTTGAGATTGGAGTTCAAGGGAAGTGTACTATTAGTTGTAGACAATTCCAAATTGTACAGGTGGTGCATGCAGTCAAAGAAGGGCCTACAGGTATTGCACAGTTCTCGATGGGGAATTTCCCTAAATAATAGGAGCTCTTTCTTTGAGAAACAACACAAGGAAATAGGGACTTAAGTAGATTTTGAAATTTGGTTAAGTATTGACCAGAGATAGCTTGTGAAACAATGAGATAGATTATACTAGTTCAAAGGTTGCTCAGGCTTGAGAAAGCATTGTATTTCTTCTCTATTTTTTGACTAATACAATACATATAGGAAGGGGTTTTTAGCGATTGCTTTCCCCTAGATAAATCTCTGAGCAAATGTGATTGAATCTTGTCTCATGTTTATGTTATGATTTCTCGTTTGATTAAATTTCTTTCTACTAATGAGTAGAGTAGACTCAAGTCTTTTGTTTTAGTAAATTATATTAGCAGTTTTGAATCTACAAGGAATTTCTACACTTTCGAGGACAAGGATTCCCTAGTTGAATTACTTAAAGAAATTTTTGTTAGGAATATGTTGAAGCCATACAAGTATCTCCCTATCATGGTTGCCTATGGTATTTGGCTAGCACATAATGTTAGTATTTTTGAAGGAAAATTACATGCTACTTTCAAATTTTTATATAAATTGTTGGCTTTGTTTTTCCCATACAAAACTTCTTAGTCTTAAAAAAAAGCCTTGAGAGGTAATAATGAAAATTTACAAAAAAAGAGGTTTCATCGGGGTTTTAATTGGGCTTGTTAAGGATGAAACCAAACATGTGGGAAAGGATTTATATTGCATTTTTCACACTATCAATGATATATAGAGAAAGCATGTAACATTCCTTTTTCATTACACCTTATGCATGTGAATACGAATGTATAAATATTTAACATATGTAAATTATGTGAAAACAAATTGATGAATGGCTGAAGGGAGGGGCATAATGATCCAAGGTTTTGAGGGGAAGGCTTGTGGAAGGTGGTTTCATTCCTAATGAAGTTCCCATTGCATGCTTGTTTGGTTACTTATGGAGTGTTGTGAGCATGTTGTACCAATGTCAATAAATTACCTTAAAACCACCTAAACTAAGGAATGACCTTTATTAATAGGAAGTGAAAAGTGGAATGGGAAGACTTGGAAGAGGACACCACCCATAATATATGCCTTCCCTGTGGAATGTGGCCAAAATAGGATAGCAAGCTCGAGGGAAAAAAAAAATATGGTTAGACAAACAAACGAGAGAGTAAGAGAGTAGTAAAATCATGTGGGGAAGCACATAATGATTGGTGTAGAAGCTTGTCATGAAGAAGACATGAAGAATTGTAAAGACCATGGAACAAGGGAGAATTGGGAAAAGACACTGGAGAGGAACTTTGTGTAAAGTCACTAGTGAGAAGGAAACAGATGCAAAGTTGGGCATGATTGAACCCAATGTTATGTGAATATGGAAAACATTCACGTGACCACATAGAAACCATTGGACCATGTGTTTAAGCCTAGAGGATCAATGGGAACTCAATGGAGGAGTTGGATCACTAGGTTTTGTTCATGAAGCCAACAAAACACACGATGCTTGTTTCTTGGCTGATAAACCACTGTGATAACACAATTTGAGTCACTATGTTGCTTTTCATGACGTGGATAAACCACTTGGATAGTGGATTAGAGACCCCTGTGGTGATTTCCATGGATATAAAGTTGATAAAACACCAAAATAAGTTGATTTCACCTCCTAGAATTGAGATATAACCCATTTGATATTGGTTGAAGCCTAGTGTTTTAACCCAAAGAGAAAGTGAGTCACTGTGGTGCTTAATGCTAGGGAGTAGTTAATAAACAACTAGAATAGTGGACTCCTTCTCCTGGTTGTGTGATTAAGACTTAGGTGTGAATTTTCCTAAATAAACATCCCCTCAGAATGTGGATTGGGGATAGTCGACTGCAAGAAAAACTATAGTGTGGTTGGCCTGCATTTGGGTGGAGAGTTGAAGACCCTCCTTCAGTTGTAAACCATATTTAAACATACATAAAAGTGTAACTTTCTTGTGTATATTGTCTTATGGACTAAGATTATATCTATTTGTGAGAATGATTCAATATCTCATGCTTTTGTAAATGTGATAACTTCTTGGCTATGAAGCTTACTGATGTGATCATGAGTGGAATGATATTTTTCAGGATCATGGTTTTGATACCTACTTGGACTATGTTGTCTATTATTATATTCATGATTCAAGTGTAGTTATGTGTTTGTGTATACATAGAGGTACTTAGACATCATGTAAATGAACACATAGTTCAAACCACTCTGTTTGAATTGAAATTTTGGGCTTCATGCCTTGGGCCATGATACACATTAAGGCCTCGAGTAGTCAAGTGAGGTGAGGTAAAACCCATCCTACTTTATAAACATAGCTTGTATTTTATCTATGTCCACATGACTAGGAATGTTAGGAAGTAGGAGAACTTAACTTCACCCGTATGCTGGTGGGGTTGATGCCAATGCCGAGTTGGCACTAGTGGAACCACGTATTAGTCGAACTATGCCATGTGAATTAGCACTAGATATCATCCATTAGTCATTGTGTATGCCATTAGTAAACCAATCGTGTTGACACAATAGCCAACACCATTCAATGTAAATGAAAGGGCTCAGAGTGGGGTCTAAGTGGAACAAAGAGTTTTGGGAACGTTGTCCACTACTCACCACTTGTCACCTTCCATTGAGATATATGTATGCCATGAAGCAACGAGAGTGTTAGTGGAGGCATGGTTGACTTGGTTAGAGTTCCAATGTGAAACCTCAAGGTCACCTTTATTTCTCGCCACTTATTTCCCTTCTCCTTTGTTGATGTCAACCACTATAAGCGGTGATAAACCAAAGAAATATGGCATGGGACTAATGGTAGGACCCACCTAGTTAGCATGTAAGAGTTGTGTGGAGCCCAAATGGGAGCCACATGGTGAAGATTCAGACATGGCCTCTTCCGATAGGATAAAATTTAATCAAGCGTAAATTTTGATTCGAGAATTAGATCAAGGTAAAATTGGTATCGTCAGAAAGCTCATGAAGAACTGCACATAATGGTGATATCATAGGTTAATTTTATATACTATAAAAAATGAGGGTTTTTTCCAACCTCATCTTCATAATGCACCTTGGGGATCAAGTTAATGATAAGGAACATCTTTCTCAACTTGGGAACCTCTAAGGGGGGTGGAAGGGAGGTGGTTACAAAGAAAACATGGGATAGGGAACAAATAACTAGGGAAAGTTTAATGATAAATGTACAATTCTTAAACATGCAATGAACACGAATTTGATGGAATTATAGGTTTTTGGAGACTTTGATATGACCATTCAATGGATGATCATTCATGTTCATATGAAAAATACGCCACTTTTCCAAATTTCTCATCAACTGAAGCATATTTAATATCAATTTTCCCTCGTTAGTGATACATATGTCCTTGAGGAAATCAATATAGTTATTCATTAACTCTCTAATTATGATTTGTTCCTTGATCTTAATAAATTGTTCATCGATGAAATTGATGTTGATGGTTGATATCTATAAGAGTATATAATTTTCTAGAATTCTGAGCCACTCTTAGCTTATGGATTTGTTTTTCTACCAAAAATTGTTGATAATATTAACAATACCTTGCATAAATACAACCATATTTTCAGAGTTCATTTAATTATGATTTTATTATATGAAAAAAAATATTAATAATATAGGCACAACCCTATTTTCACATCCAATTGTATTTTAATGTCGGCAAAAGTGTGCCTAAGAAATGCACTTCATTTTCAACTTGAAATAGTATGTTCTTTTTCTTGGGAAAAAAATGTAATAATAAATTGTATGTATCTATAAGTTTTTTCATCCACAATTTTGTAACTAATGGAACAAGAATAAATTTTTAAATATATTTATACATTTTCATGGTGTATAATATATTAGGAACATAAGTATCGAGTGAAGTCACCAAAAAAATATGTTGAGTGATTCAATACCATATTATGGTTACACTCTTCAATGTCCAAAATCGTATATACTGTAATATAAAGTGGATATAATTATTGCATTTTAATTTTATTTTTGTAGATGGAACATGAAGAAGTAAAATAAATCAAATAAATCAAGAAAAGCTTCAAAGTAACACAAGTGCATTATCTCTTATAAATAATGACAAAATGAGGCATGTAAGTAACTCTAGTAGCAATAAAAGTTTAAGTCATGAATGCTGATAGATATGATTGAATGTTACCAATAGAGGTCTATGTTAACCTAAGATCTATGAAGGATTGAAATGGATCAAATCTATTGAAGTGGGAATCTCTTCTAAAGTGTAAAACTTGAAAAGAAGTTTGTACCTCTAAATATTTGATACCTCTAAGCACTTGCTAGATAAAGGGTTAACACACACACACACACACACACACACACACATGACATGTTTCAACTCCATGTTGAGCATGGAAGGAATTACATGTCTCCATTTTGAGAAATTACAATAGTTGATATTTTAAAATTTTACTTAATATATTGAAAACATGTTATTTATGATCCACATTGCCCAGATTAAAATAGTTTTTTGTTATTAGCCTATTTTTAAAAACATGTCTCCTCATATTGGAAATATTGTTTTTTCTTGTTATTAATATATATATTATTTTAAGTGTCAACTGCATATTAAGCATTGAAGAAATAACAAATCTCCCTCATACCTTGAATTACAAAGAGTCTCTCTCTCTCTCTCTCTCTCTCTCCATCTCTCTCTCTCCTCTCTCTCTCTCTCTCTATATATATATATAATAAATATAATACTCAAATATTTAAGTTGAATGTAATATAAATCCTCAGTAGTAAAAAGAATACATGTTTCCTTCATACTAAAAAGTAGATTGCAATTAGATAAGTATAATTTGATTTTTTTTTTTTTAATATCTTTTATATAAAAATGATGTAAAATTAAAGTGGAAATTGAAGTATTTTATTTAGAGTTTACTTACACTACCTCTATAATATGTCCAACACATTGATAGTCATATAACATTATAGAGTTCCTATACAATTTTTTCATACACCTAATTTTAATGATCACACACTAAATTTATGGTAATATATAGATCCAACAATGTGATAGTGAGTGATTAAATTTAATAAGTATAATTTGAAATTTTTAATGTTTTTATATAAAAATGATGTAAATTTAAAATGGAAACTGAAGTATTTTATTTAGAGTTTACTTACATTATTTCTATAATATGTCCAACACATTGATAGTCATATAACATTACAGAGTTCCTATACAATTTTTTCATACACTTAATTCTAATGATCACACACTAAATTCATGGTAATATATAAATCCAACAATATGATAATGAGTGATTAAATTTAATCAAATCGTTACGGAGGTAGAATAACATACATAAAATATATTTTATGTTGGTTGTAAATGTTTATTACAAATTACACCACTTGAAACATTTGAGTTAAAAATAATTGTCATTTGAAATATTTGAGTTAAAAATAATTTATTTTATTCATAAATAAAGTGAAATTATATATAAATTTGAATAAATTTCATATAATTAAAAATAAATAATTATAATAATTAATAATTTCAAAATTTATATTTTCATATTTTATCTATAAATCACTTAATATATTAATATCTTTCACTACACTTCATAAATTCTTCACTGCACTTCATAGATTCAACTTAACCATTCTAGTGAATTTTTCATAACTAACTTACAAATTTAACATAAAAATGGCACTAAACAATAATCTTATCAAAATTATGCTATGACCTTATATCTTATCAAAAATTTCTTGACAAATTTTTGACAACGAAAAGGGGACTTTAAAATATTTGGTTAATCATTAGCCAATTTTTAATATTTGCTTTATTAATTTTGTTTAATCTTTATTTTTATAGAGTTATATTACTTTTAACTATTAAAATTTATAATGTTGTATACATTTCATTAATGAAATTATATGTTTTTAGGCCAAAATATTATCTAAATTTATAATTTTATGCAAATAAAATAATATTATGAATTATATAATATTAAATTATTAATTTAAAAATATAATTTAAAATATATATAAATTTATCAATTATCAAATTTATAGACTTTATTCCATATAAATCAATCTATATAATTGAAACCCGATAATTCTAACTACGTCTCACCACATTTTAGCAAGAATTTTTTTTTTTTGTCTCACCACATTTTATCACCATTTTTTTTATCATCTCACCCCCATTTTAACAACAATTTTTTTTCCCTATTTTAGGAACTGGAACGCAGATAGAGGAATTTACAAGGAACTGCAATATATATTATATGGGAAATTTGGATGGTGGGCAACCATCAATCGTTGGATGGGAAGTGATTGTAATATAATATCAGTTGGATATGTAATTGGAAGCAATATAACATCAGTTGGATATGTCACAAGGAAATTATATGGATTTTGCTATCAAGGAGACCATTTTCACATTTGAACTTTTTTATAGATCGAGTTTACCATTGATCAATTTCTTATCTAGATTTTTTGATGAAGCTGCACAACTTGGTAGCTGTGGATGTGGCCGGGTTTTTCAAATAGACAAAAGCACACAACTTTACCTATATTGGAACGGAGGCCAGAGCATCATCAAAAGAGCTGAAACATTTGCTTGATGGGGCTTACTT
Source organism: Pinus taeda (assembly GCA_000404065.3). Lineage (NCBI taxonomy): Eukaryota > Viridiplantae > Streptophyta > Pinopsida > Pinales > Pinaceae > Pinus > Pinus taeda. The sequence continues at coordinate 84,094 of APFE030229676.1, forward strand.
TGGTTTGCACAACAAAAAAATTTACATTGTCTTCATATCTATGGTGATTCCAAGTCACTCATAGATGGAATACTAGGAGTCACGACAGTTAAATTTTGATCCTCCCACATTATCTGGCTAGATAAAAAGGATCAAGCACATATTGGACACACTCACATCATATACTATCACTCACATATACAGCGAAGCCAATATGGAAACATACAAGTTGTTAAAGATGGCATTCGTGAGCCCATGGAATCATGAAATACAGATACAAAGTGGATAAGGCAACCTGAGACGAGAATGCTTAGCCATTCGTAACACTAATATTCTTTTTTTTGTTGACAGGGGAATCAGCCACTAGGACAGCCTCACAACTCACGTAACACGAGGTCGATTCTGACTACCACCACTATAACCCCTGGGAGATTGCGTTCGCCCCTCTCCACAGCTCCAAGTTAGTCTGGGGGATTTGAACTTGTGACTTTCAGTACGGAGCTCGCCATTCAAACAAATTTCACCGTAATACAATTTTCCTACCCTCTTGGGGTTTCGTAACACTAATATTCACACCTACCTATCTTTTTATTTTTTATATTTTCAGACCACATTAATATATAACAAAGGATGCATATGAATAAATAAAACGAAGCATTTATGCTTTAATATATATCAAAAAAATGTATATGAATAGATAATCCCAAACATTTATGCTTTATTGGAAGACAAAATATAAGAAAAACTAGTATATGAAGGGGCTTGCTTGTTACATATATGGCAAGATTTACATAATGAACAAACACTGGTATTTAGATGATTATACAAGACCTATGTACTAGTTTTATCTTATAATAAATCCAGGGTTTTTTTCCTATGGAAAAAAAACTAAGTGAAAGAAAGTACGAGTGTTATATCACCTTAGTTTGACTAGCTGTACAACTTATTTATTATTTCAACTTTTGTATGTGGGTTTGCTAAATTTATTTATTACACATACTTGTTTCAACTTTTATATGTGGGCTTGCTGATTTTATTTAAGTGGTTGAAAAAAAAATAGATGTATCGTTTTAATTTCATTTGGATGGAATATTCATCGCTGAATAACAAGATAGGTCATATTAATTTTTCTTTCTTCATCTTTTGCATTTATCCTTCATAATAAAAACATTTATTTATTTAATTTAATCCTCTCTAATAATAATAATTCATTTAATAAAAACATTTTTTATTAGGTGGAAAAACGTTACGAGGAGAAGTTATCACCGTTGTCGCATATGGAGGATGATCAAACCAATTCAAAAGAATCATCGTCCCAAACTGGAAGATATAAATGTGCATAAGAGGTTTTAATTATTGGGTTTTTATAATGTTGGTTGTATTTTCCATTAACAATTAGTCGAGGTTCCAAAATTATTTTAATTATTGGTTTTTGATAATGTTGGTTGTATTTTCCATTAAAAATTAGTCGAGGTTTCAAAATTATATGTTTTTGATTTGGGAAAATGTTAAGGAAAATTATATGTTTTTGATTTGGGAAAATGTTAAGGATGGAAATTTATTTTAAAATTTATAAATTTTGGTGAATTTTATTAATGCATAATATGTAATTTATAAAATATTGTATGTTTTTGTAAAGTAATTCTATTTCTAATAATTTTATATATTATAAATTTGGGTCAATAATTTTTTGAAAAAATAGAAATTAATTTTTTTTATATTTAAAAACATGGAAAATTAATCCACTTACAAATATCAGCCCTTAAAATTTCAGCCCATAAAATTTCCCTTTTCCAAATCAATCCAATATATTGAACTCTTTATTTTACAATTTCTTATAAATATAAGTCCATGTGTGTGTAATCTTATTGACATCTGAATTTGTCTTCTATTTTGAGGAGTAATTTGAGTTGATTTCATTGACATTACGATATATCCATTACAATTTGTTCTTTTTTTCCAATATATTGAACTCTTTATTTTACAATTTCTTATAAATATAAGTCCATGTGTGTGTAATCTTATTGACATCTGAATTTGTCTTCTATTTTGAGGAGTAATTTGAGTTGATTTCATTGACATTACGATATATCCATTACAATTTGTTCTTTTTTTTCTGTCTTCATGTATGAAGCAAATGTATAGACAATCGCAGATGCTTTCTGAATAAAAATATAGTTTCTCGCGTTATATATTATAGCAAAAATGTACTTTTATGATATCCATCTTTGGCTTTTCATTATACACTTATTTTTTGAGCTTTTCCACTGAGCGACTACGCAGCTAGATTCAAGCTTCGTCGCAAACGATAGCTGGAGTCCTGGCTTTTTAGACATGAACTTTGATCAACGCAGCCGTATAATCACGCAGATGGAGGCGAAGGATAGACAGACAAGCAGTATGTTGACTATTTTCCATCTCATTCATTCCAAATATATGGAACAGTAAACCATTATAGTCGTGGATTAACTTCAATGCGTGCAAACTCTAACATATGAGTTATCTCTCGACTCGAAGCCTGCAGAGGCAATGGAAATGGCTGTGAATTTTCTATAGTAATTTTTAAAATAAATTTAAACTTTTTGAAAATGATACAGAAATTGATTCAAATTTTTCCAGTTTTGATTGAAAAAACTTCATCAAAATTTTGATTTATCATTCCCACGTTTGTTTATATATATATAATTTTTACACTTGTGTACAACAAATTGGGAAAGGAGGAAAAAAGTCTCAGTGGTTATAATCAGTTCCTAAAAAAAAATAAAATGAATTTGCAATATGGTATATTGTACAAACTCTAAAATTATAAATCTCTCAATTTTTTAATAAAATTAACTGAGAACAAATCAAAATAAACTATGGCTATAGCAAATAAATTTTACAACATTTCTACCAAATTTTACAACCTAGGAAAAGCCAAAAGTAAGCTTTAGTTATAGAATTATCTACATGAAAATTTTATTTAGTGTAAATCTCTACAGTTATGAATTTTTTGGGCTTATTAATCCTTTGGGTTTATTAATCTCTTAGGTTTTTAACTTATAATATTAAAAACCTGTTGTAAAGCTTTATTTAGTGTAAATCTCTACAGTTATGAATTTTTTGGGCTTATTAATCCTTTGGGTTTATTAATCTCTTAGGTTTTTAACTTATAATATTAAAAACCTGTTGTAAAGCGAGGGGATTATGAAACTCAATATGATTTATTAATCTTAATATGAATTATTAATGCATAGATTTTTCTCCTATATAAAATATATTTATCTTAATCACAGTATGGCTAAACTAAAGGGAATGTTAATATTATAAACTCACCGAATTAATAAACCTAATGGACTAATATTATAAACCCAAAAAATAATTGTGGTTGACTATGCTAGGTTTTATAATATTTATACATGAACACGTGTTAATTATGGTTGACTATTATTGAGATGGTCAATTATAGTCAACATGCGCATCATAGTCAACAATAGTGAACATGTTTGCCATTGTGAGGCATACTTACCACAAGAATCATTGTGTATATATAAATAACCTATAAGCAACTATAGTGGTTGGTCATGGTTGACCACAGAGGTTTATAGTGGATGGCTAGGGTTAACAATATTAATCTTGTGGTTTATAATATTAATTCTAGAGTTTATAATCCATTGAGTTTAAAATATTAATAACCCCTTCAACTTATAATATTAATTGTTAATATGTATAATAATATATTATTGTCTATAATCTTAGGGCTTATAAAATTAATCTTTGGTTTGATATTTTAATCTTAGGGTTTATCATATTAATCGTTGTGTTTAGTATTTATGAGTTGGGTTTATAATATTAATGTTGATAGATTCTATCCATGTATTTGTAATGTTGATATGAATGGCTCTGGTTTACATATACTTGAATATTTTGACCATTAATTTGGAATCCATCCTCAATTTTCAATAATTGTTGTTGAATGTGATTTTCCATCATGGTAGCAAAGGAAAAACTTCCTTCTTTTTGAAACAGAGTATCCATGAAAATGCACCTACAACTATTAAAAACTTTCGTCAACAACTTCGTGATTTATATTACATTGCAATTTATTCAAAGTTGCATTGTTGCATTAGAAAATTAGGGTTTAATATTAGAGTTTATAATTTTGGGTTAGATATTAGGTTTATAATATTGTGTTTAATATTAGCATTATGATATTGGGTTTAATGTTAGGGTTTAGAATATTGGTTTTATAATGTTATGGTTTATAATATTATGGTTTAATATTGTGATGCTGGAATGGTGCAGATCTCTATTCAACATCGCATTGTGACAAATATTGTCATAACGTGACAAACGATATGAGAACCATTGTTGGAACGTTATATTACATTGCAATATTTTCAATGTCACATTGCGACAGTACAATGGGGCTTTAAATTGTGACGTTTTAATGGTAAAAATCAATCTAAAGTTGCATTGTGGTAAATGTTGTCACAAGATAAGAATTAATCTCATACTCTTGCCGCAATGTTACATTACATTACAATTTATTCAGTGTCCCCTTTCAACATTAAAAAATTAGGGTTTGAAATTAGGGATTTTTGTATTGGGTTTATACTATTAAGGTTTATTATATTGGGTTTAATATTAGGATTTATAATATTAAGTTTATTAATGATTTGGTTTTATTAAACCCAAAAGTTTATATTAGTAATCTCTTAGTGTTAAAATATTCATAATCACTTGGGTTTATAGTATTAATCTCTTTGGTTTATTAATCCCTTGCATTTATACTATTAATAATCCCTTCAGTTTATTTATACCTTGCGTTTATAATATTCATCCCTTAAGTATATAATATTAATCCCTTGCGTTTTTTATTTTTGGGGTTTATTATTCCCTTGGGTTTTTTAATAGTATTATTAAATGTGAATTTAACAAACCTATCCAATTCTTCATCTATTTATAATATTAATCTCTTGGGTTTTTAATATTATTCCCTTGGGTTTTAAATCCTTAGGGTTTTTAAGATTAATGCCTTTGGTTTACTATGGTTTAAAATATTAATCCCTTGGGTTTTTAATCCCTAGGGTTTATAATATTGATCCTTTCAATATATTAATTCCTTGGGTTTATAATATTAGTCTCTTGGGAATGGGTTAGGTTTATAATGTTAATCCTTGGATTTTATATTGGGTTTATAATATTAAGGCTTAATATTAGAGTTTATTATATTGAGTTTAATATTAGGATTTATAATATTGGGTTTATCACTGCCTTGGGTTTATCACTGCCTTGGGTTTATTAATCCCTAGGGTTTACAATACCAACTTCTTGGGTTTAGAATATTCATAATCTCTTTAATTTAACATATTTATAATCAATTGGGTTTATAATATTAATCTCTTTGGTTTATTAATCCCTTGTGTTTATAATGTTAATAATCCCTTGGATTTATATTATTAATCTCATTTGTTTATTTATACCTTGGGTTTATAATATTAATCCCTTGAGTTTATCAATCCCTTGGCTTTATAATATTAATCGCTTGGGTTTATTAATCCGTTGACTCTCTAATATTGATCGCTTGGCTTTTTAATCCCTTAGGTTTATAATATTAATCACTTGCGTTTATTAATCCATTGAATTTATAATATTAATCCCTTGGGTTTTTAATCCCTAGGGTTTATAATATTAATCACTTGGGTTTATTAATACCTTAGGTTTATAATATTAATCGCTTCAGTTTATTTATTCCTTGTGTTTATAATATTAATCCCTTGGGATTTTAATCTCCAAGGTTTATTAATCCATTGGGTTTGTTAATAGAATTAATGAATGTGGATTTAGTCAAATTGTCCATCTATTTCTAATATTATTCCCTTGGATTTTTAATCCATATGGTTTTTAATATTAATGCATTCATTTAGCTAATACCTTGAGTTTAAAATATTAATCCCTTTAGTTTTTAATCCCTAAGATTTAAAATATTGATTCCTTGGGTTTATTAATCCCTTTGGTTTATAATATTAGTCTTTTAGGTTTATTAATACGTTAGGTTTATGATGTTAATATCTTGGGTTTACAATGTTATTATTCCTTGGGTTTATGAATCTCTTAGGTTTATAACATTAATATCATGGGCTTATAATATTAATCCCTTAAGTTTTCAATCCCTAGGGTTTATAATATTAATCCCGTAGGTTTACAATAATAATATTTTGTGGATATGGCGTCGAAGATGAACCCTACAGCTGCCGTCGCCTCTTTGCCCTCGGTCGCCGCTTGGCCTTGGCTCTTTGCCGATGAAGGGGAAGTTCGAATCCAGAACAGAAGGCCGGAGTATTCTTCAATAACTGATATGCAGGCATTGAGCGGAGAATCAGAGACGAAGACGAACCCTAGTTGTGAAGCTATCGCCGCCGTCGTCTCCCTGTCCTCAGTCGCTGCTTGGCCTCTGCTCGACCGTGCCGCTGAAAGGGAGGCTCGATTTAGCTATGGAAGGTCGGGCTATTTCTCAATCTTTGATACGCAGGTCCTCCAACACGCATTGAAATCTCCCTGCCTTCTCTTTTTTCTCACCTTTGGTTCTGAGGCAGCAAAAACTTGGACCTTTGTAGCTGTATCTCACCCCGATCGGACTGCAGATGCATGGGCTCAAGACGAAAATGCAAAACTTTCTCTAGTTTCTCCTCAGACGGCAGCTCTTGAGAAGAAATACACTGTGTTGGAAGGCTGCTCATTTCTTTCAGTACCTTCTTTGTCCCCCCAGAACAGCCGATACTCTATTCATGACTTTCATAATTTTTTAAGCTTCTTGGATCAACCTAGAGGAAACTTCTGGAAGCTCTGTAGGATGGTGTGCAACGATCGATTCAGGGATCTCTGGACTTTCTCCTCTTCTTCTCTCAAACCTCTACGACAAGTTCAGAAGGAGCAGGCCCTCCAAAGCTCCTGCCTCATCTCATCTCAAATTTTCAAAGAAGAGCAGAACCTTGATCTCTCTGCCACATTCCAGATCCAGATCAGGCTCCTCTCTGGCAAATCTCTGCTACAATGGGTGGGCTCGACGGATCTTGTGCAGGACATCAAACAGGCTCTGCATCCTAAGTTGGGGATACCCTTTGCAGCTCAACGACTTCTCCACGAAGGTAAGAAACTGGAGGATCATCTCCCCCTGTCTTTTTACAACATTAAGAGAAATTCATCAATTACTTTTACCCTTTGTTTGAGAGGAGGAGCTGTAGGACAGTCATCCTCAGCTAAAGAGTCTTCTTACAAAGACGCAGTCCATGCTCAAATGCCTAAGAAATCAGTTCCAACAACTCAAGGTCCCAAGCCTTTTCTGGTGGACAAGCTGGAGGAAATCCCCTCCATTGAAATCATGCATCCATCGTTGGATGAGCAAACCCAAAAGTTTGCAGATCATGCCATCATTTGTAGGTTCAATGGGTTATGGCCACGCACAATAGACCTCTACCAATGGCTTCACTCTACCTGGACCAACAACTGCAAGGTGTTGTTCTGCTCAAAGGGCTTCTTCATTGTAGTGTTCGCTTTTGAAGAGGATTACCAAAAGGCTTTAACTGCAGGCCCATGGTTCTGGGGCTCAGCAGGTTTATTCTTCACCCCTTGGTTCCCAGATTTCGATCCCGCAACAGCAACCATCACCAAGCTCCCTATCTGGGTCAGACTTCCAAATATCCCGGCACACCTTTGGCATTTTGCTGTATTCCAAGGGATTGGCAGCTCTCTAGGCCGCCTGCTAGACACATATGTCTCTAGAGGGGAATTAGGCCTATACACCTTTGCCAGAATCTGTGTAGAAATAGATATGAGTAAAGGTATCCTTGAACAGATCAATCTCAAAGTTGGAGATTTCCACTGGACTCAGACCTTGGATTATGAGAACACAGCCTTTCACTATCGAAACTGCCATCACACAGGGCACCTTCAGAGTTCCTGTCCCTCGATGGCTGCCCAAAAGAAGAAAGCCACCAAACAGAAATCCAAGCACTGGCAGCCTCACATTGCTCCCCCCATGGATGACTTTGATTTCAGTTCGGATGAAGAGGAAAAGGATGCAGAAGGAATGGAAGCAAAGCCGTCACAGGATCCGCCCTCGATGGATCCTAAGGATTTGACTGTCCCTCCAACCTCACAGAAAAGAAATCATGAATCCTCCACCTCGGACTCAGACAAGGAATCCTCCCCATCGGCACCGCTCAGCCTGCAAATAATGGCGGTTCAGCAGAGTCCTCCGGAGTGGGTCAAAGTTGGTAAAAAGAAAGGGAAAAAATGCCGAATAGCTGATTCTACACATGTTGGGTAGTATCCGTTGTTCTGTTCTTGCTCCTCTGTTTCTTGTTTCTTCTTGCTTAGTTCAACTCTCTTCTCTTCTTCTTAGGGGCCGAGGTGGATAGCCTATCCTTTCCGGCAGCCTATGCTCGTGGTTGTAACTACTTATTGTACCATATTGTTCTCTTAATAGAATTAGTCTTACTCAAAAAAAAAAAAAAAAATAAAAAAATAATAATAATAATAATAATAATTGTGTTTTTTAATCACTTGGGTTTATAATATTAATAATTCCTTGAGTTTATTAATCTCTTGGGTTTATAGTATTGATCCCTTGGGTTGATGATCCATAGGGCTTATAATATTTACCCTTGGGTTTATAATCCCTAGGGATTATAATATTAATGCCCTAGGTTTAATAATCCCTAGGGATTTTATTATTTATCCTTTCGGTCATTAATTCTTAAGGTTTATATTATTAATCTCTTAGGTTTATAATATTAATTGTTAGATTTATCAATCCATTGAGTTTATAATATTAAAAACTTGTTGGTTTGATTAATCCCCTGGGTTTATAATATTAATCCATTTGGTTTGTTGATCCCTTGGGTTTATAATATTAATTCCTTGGATTTATTAATCCTTTGGGTTTTTTATCCCTAATGTTCATAGTATTGATCTGTTGCATTTATAATAATAATCTCTTAGGTTTATTAATCACTTGGGTTTATAATATTAATAATTCATTGAGTTTATTGATGCTTTGGGTTTATAATCCCTAGTGTTTATAATATTAATCCATTTGGTTTATTAATGCATACATTTATCTCATATATAAAAGATATTTATCTTAATTGGAATATGGCTAAACCTGAGGGATTGTTAATATTATAAACTCAAGGGATTAGTAAACCCAATTGGGTTTATTAATAATATAAACCCAAGAGATAAATGTGGTTGACTATATTAGCATTTATAATATTTATACATAAACACATGATAACTATGGTTGACTATTACATGGTTAGCTATAGTAAACATGGGCATCATAGTCAACAATAGTTAACATGACTACTATGGTGAACCATACTTAACTTGGGAATCATTTCCTATCTATAAGTGACCTATAATTAACCATAGTGGATGATTAGGGTTAACAATATTAATCCCATGGTTTATAATATTAATTGTGGGGTTTATAATTCTATGGTTTAATATATTAAACTTAGGGTTTATAATAATAATATTAGGGTTTATTATATAAGATTTTATAATTTTAGGGTTTTAATATTATGACATTGGAATGGTACAATAATATATCCAACGTTGCATTACGACAAACATTGTCTCAATGCGACAATCAATCTATCAATCATTATCACAATGTTACATTACATTGCAATTTATTCAATGATGCATTGTGGCATTACAAAACTGTGATTTAATATTAACATTTATAATATTTGGGTTTCAATATTGGGTTTATAGTATTAGGGTTTATAATACTAATCACAGGGTTTATTATATTGGGCTTTATATCCCTAGGGTTTATAATCCTTTGGGTTTGAAAATATTAATAATCCCTTTAGTTTCTAATATTATTCGCTAATATGTATAAAAATATATTATGGTTTATAATCTTAAGGCTTATAATATTAATCTTTAGTTTGATATATTAATATTAGGGTTTATAATATTAATCATATAAGGGTTTAATATATTGATCCTTTGGGTTTATAATCCATTGGGTTTAATATTTATCCATTGGGTTTATAATCTATTAGGTTTAATATTTATCCATTGGGTTTATAATCTATTAGGTTTAGTATTTATCCTTTGGGTTTATAATGTTAATTCTTTGGGTCTATAATATTAATGTCGATTGGTTCCATCCATGTATTTGTAATGTTGATATGCATGACTATGGTTTACATATACTCAAATATTTTGACCATTGATATGGAATCCATCCTCAGTTGTCAATATTTGTTGTTGAATATGATTTTCCATCATGGTAGCCAAGGAACAACTTCCTTCTTTTTGAAATAGAGTATCCCTGAAAATGCACCTAAAACTACTAAAAACTTATGTCAATGACTTGGTGACTTATATTACATTGTGATTTATTCCAAGTTGCATTATTGCAATAGAAAATTAGGGTTTAATATTATGATTTATAATGTTGGGTTAAATATTATGACTTATAATATTGGGTTTAATATTAGTGTTATAATATTGGGTTTAATATTAGGGTTTAAAATATTTGTTTTATAATGTTATGGTTTATAATATTTGACATAACGTTATGGTTTAGTATTGTGACATTTGAATGATGCAGAAATATATTCAACGTTGCATTGGGACAAACATTGCTGCAATGTGACAATCACTATAAGAATCATTGGTGGAACGCTAGATTACATTGCGACACTACAATGGGACTTCAAATTGTGACATTTGAATGGTACAAAATTCAATCTAATGTGGCATTATGAAACATATTGTCTCAAGATAAGAATAAAATTGATACCCATTGGTGTAATGTTAGATTAAATTACAATTTATTCAATGTCTCCTTTCAACAGTAAAAAACTAGGGTTTGAAATTAGGGCTTTTGTATTCGATTTTTATTATAGGAAATTTTAGCCTAAAAGTGCCCATGATTTTTTCATGTAATTTCCATGTCATAATATGTAAACCAAGCAAAATCCTTTAAATTAAAAAAGAGGTACATGTAAATATTTTGGAGGGAAAAGAAGAAAAACTATTTTTTTTAATTGTATTTTTGGCTTATCTCCTTATAGGTTTACTCAAATTTCAAGTGTAGACACCTGTTGGACGCGGAATTAAATTCCACATCAAATGAGTATTCATTATGCATACTTGTTAGAAGACCCACAATGATAAAAATGGAAGATACATTAAAAAAACATGTTCAACACGTTTTTTAATGTATCTTCAATTTTTATCAATGTGGGTCTTCTCAAAAGTATGCATAATGGGTAGTCATTGGATGTGAAATTAAATGTTGCATCCAATGAGTGTCTACACTTGAAATTTAAGTTCAATAAGGAGATAAGCCAAAAATACAATTAAAAAAAATAGTTTTCTTCTTTTCCCTCGAAAATTCATAACTCTTACCTTATTATTTTAACTATTATTTTATTATTTTTCCTTAGGAGACCACTTCTACGCTAAAATTTCCTCTAATTTATTGGAATTATAATATTAAGGTTTAATATTAGGGTTTATTATATTAGTTTTAATATTAGAATTTATAATATTGGGTTTATTAATGCATTGGGATTATTAACTCCTAAGGCTTATAATATTAATCTATTGGGTTTAAAATATTCATAATCTCTTGGGTTTAAAATAGTCATAATCACTTGGATTTATAATACTAACCTCCTCGGTTTATTTATGCCTTAGGTTTATAGTATTAATCTATTGGGTTTATTTATCCCTAGGATTTATAATATTAATCCCTTGGGTTTTTTAATCTCTTGGGTATATTAATCCAATGGATTTATTAATAATATTAATAAATTTAGATTTAGCATACCCTTCCAATTGTCCATTTGTCTCTAATATTAATCCCTTTGGTTTCTAATATTATTCGCTTGGGTTTCTAATCCCTAGAGTTTTTAAGATTAATGCCTTTGGTTTACTAATCCCTTAGGTTTACAATATTAAACCCTTAGGTTTTTTATCCCTAGGGTTTATAATATTGGTCCCTTGGGTGTATTAATCCCTTTAGTTTATAATATTAGTCACTTGGGTTTATTAATCCATTAGGTTTATAATGTTAATAAGTTGAGTTTATAATGCTAATAATTCCTTGGGTTTATTAATCTCCAGGGTTTATAATATTATAAACCCTTCGTTTTATTAATCCCTTGGGTTTATAATATTAATAACTCATTGGGTTTATTAACCCATTGGTTTTATAATATTGATATTTTGGGTTTATAATGCCTTGGGTTTAATAATCCCTTGGGTTTTAATATTTATCCCTTCGATATTTTTTTGTGAAGTGCTATTGTCTAAATTCCATTAAATATACGTAAAAATACAATTATAGAGTCTTATAGACTTCATGGGGGGACAACTGTGGTGCATCCAATCCCCCTTGTCTATATCCAAATCATAGTTCAAAACTGGTGCAGAGCTCGCCAACAGAGGGAAACAAGCTCTGCACCTTTTATAACTAGTATCATAGTTTTTACATTTGACAAAAATTATCCTAAAATCATCTATCAAAGTCTGAAAGTACTTAAAATGTATAACAGAAAATTAATGGAGACTAGTAAGAGAAGTCCTAGCTTGTATTTCCATTATCCAAATGCTAAGAATAAGACTCTTCCACTATCAAAGAACCACAGGGTGATGGATGATCTGCCTAGGGATCCACAATATTGTCATCCTGCACAACTTTTGTATCCCCTTCATCGTTTCCAATCTGATCACTTGAGGAAGAGTCCTCAGGAATCTTTACTGGGTGACTTTAATATTTAAAGGAAAGTGTGATATTTCTTTCTACATAACAGTGGATTTGCGATTTTTGGAGTTGGGCTCCATAATCTCCCCAATTTCCTTTCTTGGTATTTTCATTGAAATGGGAAAGGTGGTTGATCTGATGATTTCCTCTTCCAGTAGATCCCCAAGAGGGAGATTCATCTTATGGTCATGCAAAATTTCATCCATGGCCTCCTAGGAAAGGTGAAGCCCATAGTCCCCTCTCATAATTAAGAGTTTCAACCACTCTATCTCTTGTTGACACTACACTAGAGACCAAGCGAAAGCATTCTTCATTATTTAGTATCAATTTCCTACAATATCACGGAGAACTTGTGGAGGAATGAAGGCATCATTCTCCAAATTACAGACATATTATCTTATGTTGACAAGGATTCCCTCTTCAAAATCTCCAATTTCTTTAGCCACTACTTTGTTATTCCTGAAAATACTATAGACAGTAAACCAAATTATAAAGTAGAACCCCCACTTGAGAAAAACCCTCGGATCCATCTCGAGAATGGCCTGCAAACGATAATGAGGATGGCCTTTTAACCTCCAAGGCTCCTAGGAAGGGTCAGAAAGTCTCCTCAAAGAACAAACATGTGCATTAACTCCCTTTCCCTTCCCATCTATGGCTCTTGTACCTTACAAAGAAGCCATTTTTCTCCTCCCTAATTTGGAGAACTAGCAGAATAGGCTTGTTGGGTGTGGAGCCTGTTATCTTCCCATTTGTTTAGAGGTTTTTATTTCATTCACTTTGGATCTCTATTCCTAACGGGGCGGTAACACTGCTCATTTAATCGTTACCAAGGGGGTCTGGTGGGGAAACATCGACTTTTATGAGCCCCCCCTCCTTGGTGGGGGTTCGGGGGAAACCCCTCCGAAGCTAAAAGTAGATGAACATTTTTCTTGTAAATATTGTAATTTCGTAGTCAATCTCGGTCATTCATTAGGCGGATGATCTGGTAGTAGAAGTTGTGTTAATTTAGGGTTTTTTTCACTAGAAGGAAACCCTCGGTTTATATGAGGGAATTGTATTGCGACTATGTATGATTATTCTAAGCAAGAGAGAGAGGAGGTTGTGTGAGAGCAAAGAGGAAATTAGATCAGATCTGTTGTAGGTTGTATCTTTTCATTTTTCTCGATAATATAAAAGGAAGGACAGGTTTTTTCTTCATGGATGTAGCCCAAATTGGGTGAACCACTTATATCTATGTCTCTCTTGTTTTATGCATTTCTGTATTTGTGTTTCTGCAATATTTTATGTATTTCATTGATCTGTTAATTAGTTTCTAATATGGTTGGTCTCGTCAATTGAAGATCCATTGAATTCTAGATGATGTGTGTTTGTCAACATGGGCTCCTCTGCTAAGTGGCTGGCATCAATCCTCTCTCTCTCTCTCTCTTCCACATGCATCCAGGTTATCCCTTCGGTTCTTAATGCTTAGGTTTTATATTATTAATCCATTAGGTTTATAATATTAATCTATTGGGTTTATTAATCCATTGTTTATAATATTAATCTCGTAGGTTTATAATATTAATAGTTTGTTAAGTTTATTAATCACTTGGGTTTATAGTATTAATCCATTGGGCTTGTTTATCCATTTGGTTTTTAATATTAATGCCTTAGATTTATTAAAACATTGGGTTTAATTGCTAAGGTATATAATATTGATCCATTGGGTTTATATTAATAATATCTTGTGTTTATTTTTTTTTCTCTGTAAGGCTAATTCTATTAAAAGAAACAAAAATATAATTACATTGAGGCCCCAACCTCAGCCGTTATGAATGATGTTCATCAGGAGTATCTAAACTGCCCCATATTTGGGGAAACTAGTTTTCCATATGTAAAAAAAGAAAACAAAAAAAAGAAGCAAAACATGTGACCTTGACCCAACACATAAGAACTCAAAAGAAGTTTTGACACAACACAACATGACATAGATGAAGTTATGACATAATCGCCTTTTGTTTAGACAAAGAACAGACACAACAAGTGACTTGACCAAACGAGTCAGCAGCTGAGGATTTAGTTGGCGCGTGGGTGGAAATGGATGCCACGTGGCTTCATTTGGGTTCAGCCTGGTCTAGAGTCTCCTCGACTATGCGACAAGCGTAATGGTACCAGTCCTCATCTGCTTTTGTCGCGCCGCCTTTCGCCATGCCACCTGGTGGCTCCCTCGTAGCAAGAGTGCTCCTCGAAATACTAGCCATAGCCATCGAAATAGACGCTCCAACTGAGCTGCCACCTAGTTGCTGAATGTCTTTCGTGTGTCCTCCTTCTGCATGCAGTCCACCACTCTGAATTCCCCTTCCTTCTTCCTCCGGGAGCAGCCTAGAGTCATGGCCAATTCCATGACTGCGTTCCTCCTGAAGCTATGTTTTAGAGTATTTCAGTGGAGCATCGTGCTGCTCACTTTCTTCAGAGAAGAAAATGGAAATGTTGGCAGTGATGATAGGTCTGTTTAGGTTGCTTTGGAACCTGAATTGAGTCGAGTGAGGGCACGAACTGGGAGCCAAAGGAAATGTGGCTATATGAAGCCTAAAATATTTGTTCTCGGCAATTGAAGCCTACACATGACCTCAACCACTGTGAGTGTGAGGATAACGTTTGTGAGGCAATCTGGGAGGCGGAGGATTTTCATGGGGAGGAGAAGGTGAGGCAGGTTCGGAGCTCTGCGCTGCCCAAGGGCGAGCGTTGCCACCGCGAGAACCACCTCTGCGGTTCCTCATTCAGTGGACCATGTCAATATTGTGGGAAGGGAATTCAGCAGGATAGAATGCCAAGAAGGAAAGCAAAGCATGAACAGAGGGCGATTGGCAGGATTTAGAGGGAAAAGCCTGGAATGGGAGTAATGATGCCCATTTCCAAGATCGACACAACACAGAAGCCAGTAGAGGCTCATGGTAATAGTCCTACTGCAAGGATTTTTAGCTTGGGGCGGGCAGATACTGAGGGAAGGAGGGAAGATTGAGGGGTTGGAAGGCTCCATATCAATGCAAACTATATCTGGGTCTCAGCTTGAGCGACCATTAAATGCAGCTTGCAGGTGAACCTGCATTCGATTCAGGTGGGCATGGGATGGTGTGCTGGCCACCATCTGGCTCGTACAAATGCCATCGATCAGTTGAGTCTCCATTAAATGCCTATGTGGTCACCCGCATCTAGGTAATATCTTGTTTTTATTAATCCATTGGGTTTATAATATTAATCCCTTGGGTTTATTAATCCATTAATTTTATAATATCAATCCCTTGGGTTTTTAATCCTTAGGATTTATAATATTAATCCCCTCGGTTTATTAACACCTTCAGTTTATAATATAAATCCTTTTGTTTTATTTATGCCTTGGGTTTATAATATTAATCCCTTAGGTTTTTAACATCTAGGGTTTATTAATCAATTGAGTTTATTAATAATATTATTAAATGTGGATTAGATGACCCTTTGAATTGTCCATCTATTTCTAATATTAATCCCTTGGGTTTTTAAGATTAATGCCTTCAGTTAACTAATTCCTTGGGTAAATATTAATCCCTTCATTTTTCAATCCCTAGGGTTTATAATATTGATCCCTTAGATTTATTAATCCCTTCGTTTTATAAGATTAGTCTCTTGGGTTTAATAATCCGTTAGGTTTATAATGTTAATTCCTTGGGTTTATAATGTTAATTATTCCTCGTGTTTATTAATATCTTGGGTTTATAATATTAATCTCTTGTCTTTTGCAATTCCTATGATTTATAATATTGATCCATTGGGTTTATAATAGTAATTTATTGGGTTTATTAATCCCTTGGGTTTATGATCTCGAGGGCTTATAGTATTAATGCATTGGATTTAATAATCTATAGGGTTTCCAATATTTATCCCTCCGGTTTTTAATCCCTAGGGTTTATAATATTAATTCCTTAGGTCTATAATATTAATATGTTGGATTTATTAATCCATTGGGTTTATAATATTAATCCCTTGGGTTTATTATATTTATCTATTGGGTTTATTAATCCCTTGGATTTACAATATGAATAATTCCTTCAATTTATTATAAGAATACAATAATTAATATTATATTATCATATTGTCATATATATTATCATATTATTATAAATAATAATAATTATTAAAAATTATTAGTATAATTATTAAAATGATTATCATAAGTATAATATAATATTTAGTTTTTAATATTTATCCCTTTGGTTTTTAATACCTAGGGTTTATAATATTAATCCCTTGGGTTTATACTATCGATCGGGATGAGGGAGGGTGTCAGAGATGACAGGCTGGGAAGTGACATGGTCTACAAAAAGACCATAACTACCACTGTCCCCCACATGCTCAAGGAAGGGGGTGCGGTTTCCGGTGAAATGAATGCATGGGTAGTCGGCTAGCAAGGTGGCACAGGGAGGAATAAGGAAGGGTGACAGAGGAGGTTAAGGCATTCGACATGCCGAGAAATTGAGAGTAGTTGTGGAGGCGTGAGGTGACTCAGAGCTGGAGAAGGGAAATGTCACCTTGGCTACGGAAAAGAAACGGTTTCCTGGTATGTATTTCGGTCTCGCTCCTGCACCAGTTCAATGATCTTGCTGGGTTCCCCTATCAATTACATGCTTTGGTTGGGGTTTTGCTGGGGGAAGGGAGGGGCAAGAGACCGTCCCAACGGGGAGTAGCACTGTATGGGAGGAATTGGGGGACAAGGAGTGCCATGGCCTGGCTCTACATTTTGTTTTTATCCTATTTGAACCAGAAGCTGAGCAGAGCCATGGATAATGGTGGGTCAAGAAGATACACAGGCCTTTAGCTAGTTGCTCAAACCGTGGGAATTGGGGATAGTGGGTTTTCCATTCCTGAGGGGCTGGGTGTTGAAAGGACAGGCACGTAGGGGGTTGGGATACCAGCCATGACAGTAGAACACTGAGACAACCTTGGGGAAATGGGCACCTGCATGGTAGCAAGGGCAAAGCTAGGGACCCTGGGCAGTATTTGGGACAGAGGGGCAACCATACCCATGGTTAGAAGTTGTTGGCTAAGGAAGATGAACATGGGTATCAAAGCAAGGGCCGAGCTAGGCTGTGGATGGGCCTGCAGGCTTGGCTCCAGATGCAGTAGGATGACAGGCAATTGCACCATGGCAAGGGGGAGGGACACTTTGAGGAGCCCTGGGAGATGGGTTATTAACCCAATTCCCTTGGCCGCATGTGGGCTCTGGGCAATCGTAACCCGCAAATGATAAAGCATGCAAGAGAGGCACGATGTGAACAATGATGATGAGATGAGGTGCAAGGGTTGACGAACCTAATTTCGTTTGACTATCCACAGGTTATCACTGTTTAGATTATGGCTCGAGCAACGAAAGCACGTGGTCGAGGTAGGAGAGTCACGACCTAGTGGATAAGCAAGGGGTCAATCACATCGAAAGCTCAAAGGGGCCAGAAGCCTGTCGAGCACATCATAGCAGAGGCAGCAACGACATACCGAGAGGAGACAGACGAAGGAATTCAAAAGCTGATTGAAGGCTGGGAAGTGAAGATAAAACAAGAGAGTGAACTAGATGAAGAGATCGATGACTGGAGGATGATGGTCCCTGATTTAGGGAATACCCAAGGTCAAATTACGTAGTTCAAACACACACTTTACTTATATTTTTTAATGAAAATTCTTCTTGGCAAAGCGATGGAACAAATTTCTGTGGGGATGGCAGTCACAGTGCAAGGCCTACCTAGTTATAAAAAATACGCGGAAAAAATTCTCTTTCAGTTGCGTAAATAGAACATCACGATGGATCGAATCGACCACCACATCCCTTGCATCCTGGCGCTGTATGGAATGCCAGGAGAAACTGCTGAAGATCCTGCTCCTGTAGCATCTATCTCCAATGAGTAGAAAGAGCAGAAATTTTGGAATACCTATGCTTAGCTTTTGTTTATGCAGTTAGCTTTTAAGTTTATTGTTGCATATGCTAGTTATTACAGTTATGTAGTATTTGGGCATGAGATTGAGACTTATCTAGCTTCTAGCAAGATTGAAGCAATTTTGTTTTTGGATGGCGTGTAACGTTGACCGGTGGCCAAGATACTTGGTTTCCCCTACAGGCAAGTTGAGGCCACCCGGTTAATCTATGTAGTGTAAATTTGTTTAATATATAATAGAAAATGGATGGACCTGCCAAGCTTAACAAAAAAAAAATCCTTGGGTTTATAATATTTATCTCTTGGGTTTATTAATCCATTGTTTTTTATAATATTGATCCCTTACGAGGAAAATGGCAGTCAACCAATATTGGGCAATGACGAATCGAGTTCCAGTTCTGAAGACTCCGGAGAAAACGACATACAACAAAACAAATTAAGGATGGCAAGGAAGACCAAGTCATTTTGACTCAAGAGGACATGTATATATTAAATAATATATATTATATATATATATTATATATATATATCTTTAATAAATATTAAGAAAGAGCGTTAAAGTTAAGAAAATATGTTTTTGGAAGAATTTCTAAATGTAATGGCCGAAATTTCGGAAAATCAAGTGAAACATTATGACACTTGAATCAAGCTTATGGACCTTCAAACCACATGATTTTGTTACCACTCAATACTAGTCCCTCTAAAAAAATATAATAAATTTGTTAAATCAATTAATTCATAAATCTATAATAATTCCTTCATTATTAAAATAATATAATAATTGTAAAAATATATAAAAATAATAAAATAATATAAATAATATATATAGATATAAATTTATATACCTCATCATTATATTAAATATTATGTGATAAATATATATTATTGTTCATATAACACATTTATAAATATAATTATAAATAAAAATACAATAATCAATAAATAAAATTTATAAAAATATGAAACATAACATAAAATATAATAAAGGGTCTATCTATTATAGATTAAATCTATAATCAAAATTCTAACCAGAATGAAAAGAAACAAAGCATCCCATTATCTTTAACGAAGTAACATATTTTTTTTAAAACAAAATAAATGAAACGTAACAGCAGAGAGTGAAGCGAATCTCTCGAACATTGTGATCTTCGAAAGGTGTAGGACCTCTTATAGTCTTCGCTATTGCACACTATCATATACAAGTTTGCAAGCTTCAGTGTTTACCTAAGCAAAGACTGAGAAGTAGAATATGGTATGGTGTGAATGACTGTTGTATCAAGATTACGCGTCATATAAAAGACCTAGGTAAAACGGAGCGTTCCATGTGCACGCCATGTGGTATAGGGAGAGAAAATGGCCTCGAAATTTGAAACTTTGCCTGTGCCATGCCCGTTTCGAAGCTTCATATTCTGTTCCGATCTCTTCGCAAAATGCTAGAGTATATTCCATGCTCAGACCAGCGACTGTTAATATAACTTTGAGTCTTCGACCCATAAGCAAGCTTAATACATCCAAAATCTGTTCGTCGCACTCGAGAACCTGATGACTAAATGCTCTCCAACTGAATACTATATTCAACAATACCGAGAGCTGCATGTTACATTATTGTTTCCCCGACAATTTCTGCCAAATGATATGATGAAGATTGTCACAAGCCCTGGACCGGGAGCAATGGCGTAACGATCAATCCGCGTTTCGTGCGAGTGGATGAAGATCAGATTCACATTACCTCGTCCCAATAATACCATCACATAGTTTCGAAAGATTCGCTGACCCTAATATGTGTGTATATGCTTTATCGAAAAGATAGAAATGTATAATATATTACAGAAATATATATACAAAAGATTGCATGCCGTGAACGTAACGCAGAAGTGCAGTCCAGCTCTTTTCATTCCGAGATTCACCTTTTCTTGATCTCTTAAACTCTATATATAAAGATGATTTTCTCAAATCACATACACTCTGCATCAATTTGATCCCTACGGATTGAGGCAATGGCAGATTTCAAGGTTTATGGATCTATTGTGTTTCTCCCTCTGATTCTATCACTGTGGAGTTCTGTATTTATGGTCCAGACCACGAATGCTAAAGTGATCCCAGTGGGAGGAGAAGGGGTAGGATGGCTCTACGGTTTCAAATACGCTGAGTGGGCATCAAAGGCCGGCCCATTCCACGTCAACGATACCCTAGGTAAGAAACAGAGATTGCAATCTCTAGCGGGAGTGATTAGGGGTTGGCACAATACTTATTTCTTGTATATTTTGGTTTATTCGTAGTTGGGTATACTGGTTTAAGTTTGTCAAGTTTCATAGTTCATATTACACCAACAAATTTTAAGTTTGTTAAGTGTCATGGTTCATATTCCTCTGCCAAATTTTAACTTGGTTAAGTATTATCGCCCATATTACTCCAACAAATTACCATACAACCCAAAAAAAAAAATAGGAAACAAAGATTGCAATACATGGATACAGAATTGGATATTTGTGTTCATCATTTTATTCATTTTCTGACTCCCTTGATTATATATGTTTGTGCAGTGTTTGAATTTTCTCCTGCGGAGTCCAACTCTATTCCTCATAGCGTCTACCTGCTGAAGAATACAATGCACTACGATAACTGCATTATTGAGGGTGGTTTGTTCCTTGCTGATTCAACAACAGCAAACAAGAAGTCACATCGTTACTATTTCAAGTTAAGAAAGGCACATCGCTACTATTTTGCCTGTGGAGTGGGTAATGGAACTCACTGCAACCTTGGTCTCATGAAGTTTGGCGTGACAGTTCTGCCTTGATGCTAAGTTGCAAGCTGTCTAGTATTGGCTTTTGCTATTATCAAGCCAGGAAAGATGCAGTGCGCTATCAATGGGCATAGGAAGGGTCATGCGCAGATAATTTATGAGCTAGATATAGTTTTATGTTTCTATAATGATTTAGTCGGTAGTGTGGGTTCTTCGTTATAATCCTGTACTGTTTTCAGGGAATTGTTAAATAAGGATTCCCACGTTTATGCAAAACACTGCTTAAATCAAAAGTGATCCCGTTGGGCATTTATCTTTGAGTTTAAATTGTTTTCCATAAAAAGAACTCTACAGTTTGTTCTGGATATTTGAAATAGATAGATGTTTCAACTTTCAATATGGGGTTTTGTACAATGTATTGCCCTCCAAGATTTCCCCCTCTTTTTGTGGACACCCTGAGTGTTTAAAGATCTTGCCTAAAGATGAGCATGTTACACAGTTACTTTAGAAGATTAATCAATCAACCCCTATGTGGAGGGGTTGGTTGCTCACCATTCGGGATAGTATTTGAATATTTTGAAAATATTGATGAACAAGAATGAAGTTAATTGTAAGAACTAGTTTTTATTTATCGAAATATTTCAAAATCTATTATGCAAATAACAATTACGATAACCATGAACTAAGTTGACTTATATATATATATATATATAAATTATATTTAGTTAGGTACATCCAAGAAAGCAAGTTTCTAATGAACCACAAGTTTCCAACTACAGAAGTATGCATAGTAAAACCTTCGCTGAATGTAGTGTGATCAGGTTGTTTATTTCACCTGTGTGCCAAATCATTTTCCGTAAATAAATAGTATATTATAATTATAGCATTGTCGTTATTTAATAATAACTAATTAATATTTTGAACAATTTTTTTTTGTTTCTTTTGTTGTATAAATGGAAAAATTATAGATATATAAATGATTAAATAAGGTTTGATATCCATGATCTTTGAAGGACGAAATTTGCTACAACAATCATTGTAGATTCCGTCTTTACGATTAGATAGTTGATCTTTCCGTTGTCATTTAAAAACTGTTGTTTGCATCGCTTCACCCAAAGTATCGTCAGCCTATAGCAACATTTTGTGTTGTTACCATGTGTTGAGCATATCAAACATGGAAGTTGATTTGAAAGCTCATATTGCCACTTTAACGCAAATGCGGTCGATCTTTGTTTGATTGTGACTCGCTTTAATCAATATATTTTTTTAAGCAGGAAAAATTTCATTTTTCATTAATCAAGTGAGAAATTACATATGGTTTTATAGATTGCAAAAACCAAAGTGAAGTAGGCTAATCATTGAATCAGATCAACACCAGACCAAAGAAGCAGAGAGGAAATCACTAAAAACCAACATTGGTAGCACTAGAAAAAAACAGACAAGGTCAAGACAGAGGAGAAAAGATAGACCACACTAAGAAACAAAGACATGCCCAAAAGAAACAAAGTAGAGGATCAGAAAGCGAATGAGCCAGCTTCTTGTACAATGCCATCAACCAGGAGCTCAAAAAACATAAAACCAGGGCATAGAGTGATCTCTCTCTTAGATAGAACATCAACCACCAAGTTTTGTTCTCTGTACACATGCATGAACGAGATAACAGAGAAGGAGGAACGAAGAGCCTTGATGTTGACTATCCAATGGTGAAGCGAAGGAACTTCTACCCCTGCAGCCAATCTATGACCACCTTAGAGTCTCAAGCAACCCGAAAGGAATCAATGACAAGCCACACCGCATTATGGAGAATTCCCCATGGTGCCACTATCTCAACCCTACTTTAGTTCCTCTACCACCATCTAGAAGAAATGATATTCCCTACTAGGGCAGATAAGATATTTGGTGAGTGGGGGGTTGGTTAAAAGGAAATCTTGTTATAGGGAAAGGGTAAGTATGTTTATATGAGAAATGAAGTTCAATAACATTGAATTCCACTTGGATAGTAAATGTTTAATAGGGAGAATCTTTCAATACATTATGTTTATGGATCTTAATATTTAGAATTCTATTTATTGGTATGAAAGATGAAGAGTTGGTGATGTTAAAGAGAAAGGTGAGAAATATTGAAGAAAAAACCAAAACAATGCATTGGAATAAGTTGGGGGCTATGTATCAAGCAAAATGCTTAGTTAATAATTTTTTCTTTGAAAAAAAGTTGCTTATTTTAGTGGAACACTTGGTTGAATTTACTACTATCTTGACCTAATTGGAGTGAAGATGCATGAAAAATAGCCCTATATGACCTTTTTGTATTCTTTGCCAAATTCACTCGACAATGTGGTAATGGCCATTCGAGGCACTATAAATACATTTATGCTTGATGATGTTGTGGTTTCTTTACTCTTGGATGAAAGTGGAAAACTTCTAAATCTATAAAATAAGGCATTGGCTTTTCATGGAAGATCTAAGTAGATAGGTAAGAAGAAAGAAAATGGTAGATCCAAATCTACATAAATCTCCTAGAAAGTCCAAAGAAGAATGTTGGAAGCTTGGCATGGTGGAGAATTTCAAAAGAAACTTCAAGGGAGAGAAAAATAAGAATAAGAAGGAAATAAATGATTCTAATCATGATTCGAAAAATATGATTCCAATGATGATTCTAAAAAGTATTCTCAAAAAGATGGTGGAGAGGCCTGTTTTGTAACTTTTGTAACCTAGGTAGGCCAAAGTGCATGGTTGAGAGACTCTAGAGCTTCCTTCAATATGACTACAAATAGTAATTGGTTTTCATTGCATGAGAAATATATGGTGGGATGGTATACCTTGGTGATGACATATCTTAACTTAGTTGGTCATGGTAGATTCTTGATCACATTCCTTGATGGGAAAAGGGGATTATTGGAGTATTTGCACATTCCCAATCTAGCACAAAACTTACTATCAATAACTATAGTTAATTCTATTGATGAATATAGTTAATTATATGGATGGGTACCTTATTTCATCTGAAAAAGGGGTGTAAGATGGTTGGAAGAGCCATGGTGCTCACAAACACCCACTTTGTTCTAGATTAATGCATGTGTTATTTAGTATAATAATTATTCATTTTTTGCAATGGAGATATCTATAGGATCTACAACTTCATAATCAAAACCTATATCTAGTTTTAAAAGATCATGATTTATAGCTAACTAAACAAGCTCTTTCTTAGAAAGAAAGTTACCTACAAAGAAGGAAATGCTATGGAAACAAAGAGTGGGCCATAAGGTGAGAAGCACTGACTAGCTTTGAAAAACACAAATATTGTCAATGGATTAAATGGTTGTGCTCTTGAATTTGATTTTTGTGAGCATTTTCTATATGAAAAAATAGAGTCATGTTCAATATTATTTTAGTTTTTAGAAGTCTTCTATGTTACTGGACTTAATTGAACCTAATGTATTTTTTCCAATTAAAGTTCCTTCAATATCCAAGGATTTCTATTCTGTGTAATTTATTAATGATTATTTTGGAAGGACATTGACATATTTTCTTAGAACTAAATACGATATTCTTATTGGATTTGAAGGTATTTAAAACTCTCTGGAAAAAATAGGTTGGGAGGACAACTGAAGTGTTGAGGATTGATAATAGTGGTGAATTTTGTTTTATATATTCTAATAATTTTTGTAACTAGAATGACATTGAAAGACATATGGTAACCTCATATGCCCCTTAGAAAAATGAAGTTGAAGAATAAATGAACATAAAATTGACAGAAATAACTAGGAGTATGATTAGTGGAGCGAACTTTAAGAAGAATTTTTAGGTATAAGTGGTTGCTATTTCATGCTACTTCATTAATAGGTTTCCCATATTATCTCTTGTGGATATAGCCCCAACGAAGGTCAAGATGGGAAATAATCCCTCTCTTTAGTATCTTCATGTTTTTGGTTGTGAGGCATATGCTCAAGTGAATGGGGAGAATTGATTAAAGTTGGATAACAATGCTATGTAATGCCTCTTCATTAGTTATGGCATTAGTGTGAAAGGGTACAATATTTGGGACCCTAGGGCTAGAAAAGTTTGTAAAGAATTATTTTTCAAAGAAGAGAAGTCTTCTCCCATAGTGATGAAGCCAAAAGATGATACGAACGATTTGGAAGTTCAACTACCATCCATGTCCAAGAAATTTGAGCAAAAAAATGAATAAGAAGTACATGACATACCGTATAAGGAGAAGAGGTTAGAGAGTTTAGAAGAGGAGGAAGAAATTCCACCTCAAACTTGAAGGAGATCTACTGAACAAAGAAGACATCTAAATAGGTCTAATTATAGTTTATCTCATTTTAGATGTGTATTTTATTTATTTTTTAACATTGTTGAGCCTAGAAATATGAAATAGATAATGGAGATGAAAGGTAAGGAGTCCTTGAGATTAACTATCGTTGAGGAAGTGGTTGTACTTAGAAGAAATTATCCATGAGACTTGATAGGACAAATGGGTATTCAAAACGAAGAGTGATTCATATGGTAATGATGAAAAACACAATGCAAGGTTGGTTGCAAAAGGATATTCAAAACTTGAGCGGATATTCTTAGGTGAAATATTTTCCCTAATTTCTAAGTTAACATCTATTAGCTTTGTATTATCTGTAATACCAACATTTGATTTAGAGATAGAACATATGAATATGAAACCAAACATTCCTAAATGGTTACTCCAAGGAGATATATATGATACAAGCACAATGGTACATTTAAAAGGTTAAAATGTTATTGGATTACAAATTAAAAAGTTATTTATATGTCTCAAATAATCTACCAAAATGTGGTACCAAAAGTTTGATTAATTTGTGTTAGGATTGGAATTTTTAAAATCCAAATCAAATCACTATGTGTATTACAAACATAATGGTGGAAGTTTCCTTGTTATCACTATACATATAGATGATATGTTATTTTTTGTGATAGCAGGATGTGATTTTTGATTTGAAGTCTCAACATTTAGCACAATTTGGCGTGAAGGACTTGGAGGCTGCAAAATATATCATATGAATGAAGATTATAATAAACAGAGAAAATAAAAGGTTTTGGTTGAGCCAAATTAAGTATGTAAACTCTATGCTATAATGCTTTGACATGGAAAATTATAGACCAATTAGTATTTATATTTTTGTGAGAACTATACTTTTAGTTGAGCAATGTCCTACAACACCCATAGAGATTGCTGATATGGGTTATATTCCTTATGATAGTGAAATAAGTAGTTTTATATATTTTATGGCATATATTAAAGCTACCAATGGCCAATAAAGGGCGTCTTAAGTCATATCATGGCTAATCCTAGACATGAGCAAGAAGGTACTTAGATATTTGTGAGGTACATTTGAATATTACATCAAATATCACAGTGAGGTTTCAACAAACCCAAGCTCAATGGATATAAAGTGTTATGTGGAATCTAATTGGGAAGAAAATGTAGATAGAATGGGGTATACAAGAGGATGCATGTATCGATTTAGTCCATTAGTAAGTTGGATGTGAAAGAAAACAAATATGGTCACTTTGCTAATTGCATAGATGGAGTAATGATAACCACTCATGCCGATAAGGATGCCATTCGACTTATGAAACTATGTTCATAAGTAATGCTAAGTCAAAGAGATATTACACCTCATGCAATAGTAATAGTGCCATTTGTTTCGCTAGGAACCCTTCTTTTTATGCGAATACAAATCATATAGGTATCTTTTATAATTTATTAGGGACATGGTAGAGGATGAAAATGTAACATTATAGAAAATAGAAATTTTACAAAATATTGTAGATGCATTAATGAAATTGGTGGGCAAAAAATAAATTCAAATGATAGTATGAGTCCATGGGTCGTATGGTTGCTAGAAATTAGCTTACGGTTTGATCATTCTCCATTATACCCTTGCAAGGTAGATCACAAGTGGGAAGATGTTGGGATAGGTGCTTCATACATTATGCAGTCCTATAGTGTAGCAAGGAATAAATGTAGAGTGGAAACATGGAATAAATGCAGAGTAGTAGGGAAAAATACAAAGTAGTGGTGGAGGATAAATATAGATCACTAGCATGTAATGAATCCTATGTAGTAATGACTGGTCAATTAATTATTAGTGGTTCCTGGCATATAAATTTAGAAAATATTAAATGGGATGTGATTTTTGTTATATTTATTTATCGAATGGTAGAATTGAAAAGAAATTGTGTGTGTGTGTGTGTGTGTGTGAGTTTTAACTTACTATTATGCTACAAAAATTTCTGAGGAATCCTTATGCTATTGCTAACCACTCTTGTTGGGAGGGGAGAATTTCTATAATGTATTGTAACCATTTAGTTGCTAAATATTATATTGATATTGCTTTATAGTGTGTAATGTTTCTCTTGTAAGGGTTGCAAGGGAATGATTGTTTAAAAATTCTATGTTTTTACATCATGATGATTGTACCATGGAGATAGATATTGTTCATAAGGGAATTTGAGCATCAAAATAATGCATTCATGATTGCTTCTTATGAAAAATTTGGAGCTAGAATTCCTATAAGTTATGCTATCTATGATCTCTTTACTTAGGTTAATCTAGATTTGTCGCATAAATTTCTACTCTATGCCCCTCTTTCATCTAAAATTACTATAAAATAGAAAACTCGTGAAACATGGTTAGGAAATGTAAATACTTTGGGTTTCTAATTTAAAAATGCATTTACAAAAAGTAGTAGGCTAAAGTATCAAAAAAAAAAATAATGAAGAAAAGAAAATAAAGAAAAATGTAAGAGAAAAAAAAAAACATTGAAAACATAGATGCCCAAATAAAATATCTATCAAAGAATTTTTAAGATACAAATATTATTTTTATGTTTATACTTTATTTCTACTATATGTATTACATAATGTATTTATGTTTCTAATTTTTGTCTACTATATGTATTACTTAATATACCAACATAGATCCATCTTAACTCTAGATCTATCACGTATAAATAGAGAAAATCTCTTTACACTCTAAAAAATATTTGCATCTTAAGAGATTTGATCCCTCTCAACACTTAATAGATCTGGAGTTAAGAATAATGTAGACTTATATTCTTAAACTAAAGAAAATGATATTATATTTGATCCTTCTCAACACTTTATAGATGTGGAATTCAAAAAGATCTAAGCATATATTTTTAAACTAGAGAAAATGATATTATTTATTTACCTTCTCGTGCCTCTTTAATAAGGTGCCTGTAGATATCAATATGTGAACCATTAAACTTTCATAACGAAATTGTCTCTTAATAGATTACATTGATGTAAGATTTATTTTCTATTTTGAATCTAAATTTAATAACGAAAAATTAATAAATTAATAATTAGATTAAAATGCAAACCTACTCAATACAATACTTCAAAAAAATTAATGAAAATGAATATTAAACATAAAAGTGAAAAAAAAAAATCAAAATCTATTAAATTTCACAATCTCACTCATCAAAATCTCTATTTAATAAATCAATGCATGCAAACCTACTCAATACAATACTTCAAAAAAATTAATGAAAATGAATATTAAACATAAAAGTAAAGAAAATAAATATCAAACATTCAAATAAAAATAAAGTTACGTGTATGTTTTAAATTTCCCTACTAATTGTTTTAATATTTGCTTCACTCTTGAATGCAAAGCCTCTTCGATGAACTTTATTTATTGAACTTTATATATTCTAGAAAGACTCTTCTATTAATTCACTTTATTAGTTTCTGCACTTTCGGGTTGGCAGGGACTATAGTAATCGGTTTGTGAAGCTAGCATTATGTTGGCACGATAACCAACAACTGTTAAATAACTTAAAGTAAAGTTCGCTGAAATGACACAAGAACCAACACCATATTTTATATTTTCTTATTCGTTTAACCAATGAACAAATTTTTCATCTTATTTGGCCTCAAAACGAGGCATACGGGCAGGTATATGGGCTCAAAAGTTAGGACAAGTACAAATGATTAGAACATTTGACAGTTTCATGAACTCAGTTTCATGAACTAATGCTATGTTTGCATTAGCATTAATCCCCTAACATTTAATGTTAACTATACTTATGGCCTATAATATGTCAAACCATGGCTGCTGCCCTGCCGTGTCAAATAATCCTTCTCGTGTCAAAGTTGCCCTGCCGTGTCAAACAATCCTTGCGCTGCCGTGTCAACATTGTAATTTGCATGAGCAATGTTACTATCAAAGTAAGGAAGGAGGATGGTATAACTAGCAGCCCTTATGATACCTGTGTGTGTTGAATATGAGCCATGATACCTGTGTGTGTTGAATATGAGCCATAACCACGAGGCTCTATGCAAAAGCCGAAGTAGAGGAATCTGCTGCTGCTGGAGTTGCACCTGCCATCATATTTCAATGCATACATATTTCAATCATGCCGTGTGTTCTTTAAGCTCTATCAATAAAAACTGGTGTGTCTCTCTCATTCAATCGAACTGTTTTACTTTCAGTTTCAGTTTTATCAGTCAAATCAATGCATACATATTTCAGTCATGCTGTGTGTTCTTTAAGCTCTATCAATAAAAACTCTAACTCAAAGCGTACCAAGTTATTTTCTCTGTGCCTGCCAATAGGCAAAATGATTACCTGAGGTTTTGATGCAAGTGCAAGAAATTCTTACCAGGCATGCCTCAGATGTTGTCCGCACTGATACGATTCCTCCCTGCCCTGTTCTCGCTCCGTCCTGTGCACTGACGAGGAAATAGTTAAAGCCGAGAGACTTACAATCCGAGGACTAACCAAATACAAGTCGTCACATTCTGCAGGAATCCAATTATATAGTTAGAATTTTACTATGATCCAAATTTCCTGTATAATGGTAGATTCCCAATTCTAATTTGAGTGGAATAATGTTTCAGAATTTTACCTATAATGGTAGATTCCCAATTATAATTTGAGTGGAATAATGTTTCAGAATTTTACCTGAATCTAAAACGCCTCGCGCGTATGAAAGCCGACTCGGTTGCAGTCGACGCACAGCCAACGCCTGCGTCTTCCCTGGCTTCATCCACTACAGAAATGACGTGCCACGGTTCGAGTCCTGTAAGGTCACAAATACTCTGTAATTCGGTAATCCCTGATAACAAGGTTTAAATCTTAATCTTAAGCATACAAAACTAGAACTTTTATCTTCAGTCTGTCTTCACCTCCAATATACTCTTTATTACTCTGTTCGACGACATCTTCAAATTGCATGTTAAACTTTGATTTAAATGGTTTTATACGAATGCTAGTAACAGTTTTACAGTTCAAAATAAAAGGCTAAAAGCATGAAATCCATTCTTGGTGAGAAGTTCCTGCAACTGTAGCTTATAGAATTCATTGTACAATAACTCAAGGCCGTAGGTAGGCTCATGGCAGAGAAACTTATCCACAGCGTGCAATCCATGAGCAACTCAACATCAGATAACACCAACACTCGTTTTCTCCTGTAACTACTCTTTGTTGCTCACACGGTAACCTAACTTACCCTGCAATTCAAACATTTAATTAGACCCCCTTGAGTGCTACCACTCTGAAAAAAACCCAAATCAATACTTAAAATACAAATTGAAAATACATAGATTTTATGATTCTTGTATTACTCATAGGCCACGCTTTGTCGCTCGCAGTGGAAAGTGTAAGCTGCAATCCTACATTCCTCTGCAACACAAAATAATCGCCACAGAAGTGCAAGAAACCCTACAAAATATCCCAGCTCAAGCTAGGGTTGCAGTGAGCCATGCCTGGTTCGATTTGCAAATGAGACAGAAGAGGCGAACTCAGATGTTCAGCGAATTTGGTTAGCTATGATGCATGCGACACCTGTACACATGGCTTGCATGCGATGCACGTGGTATCTATACAAATACTTTCGGAAGATCATTTAGTGGTTCCTCGTCTTTTTTAATATCCTGTTATTACCTGAGTTTGTAATTATTGAATATCTTGGTTGGAAACGATTTGGATTACTAAGGGTCCACTTCGGGATCCCATCTACATCTCGGGCAACCACCTCTGCATTACCCTGTCCAGTTGTCGTCCCGTAGCTTTGTGATCCCAGTAAAGCCAATATTGCATGAGGACCCTTTTTTCAATGGACCTTAGTTTTTACTTTTTAAAACTAATTATATTAGCTTAAAATATATATATATTTTAACTACACGATTAAAGATCTTAATACTTTAGCCTTAAGTTTACATATATTTTACCAATAATGTAAAATGGAATCTCAATGCTGGCGTTAATCTATGTAAAGAGTCGGCAAGTTCGATAGAAGGCATGCAGCAATAGATCTCAGGCAGGCGGCAAGGTCTAGAGAAGGCAGGTCTCCAAGTCGAAGTTCAACATTGTCTAACGATATAGATTTATCGACGGCAAGTCTCTTCACTATGGGACCTCAGTAATCGATTTTCTCTTCTACCACAAGTATTCCTTCTCTCTCCTGCACCCATAAGAATAACTATGGCGAGGATCCTGCAAACGCAGCGCATGATTTCGTCAGTAGTTTCATCAGAAGCAACAATAGTATATTAAGCTTGCAGCAAAATTTGATGCTGTTGGTGAGTGAGTTGGACTAGCAGCTTATCCAGCACCTCCTAGTCCTGCCTCTGCTACTAAAACTGCTACGGGTGCTGCTTCAAAAGAATCTACTAACAGGTGCTGCTGTAGGCTATAGCTCTGTAAGATACGGTGTGGGCTGGGGCAGGGACTAGCTGCCCCGTAGCCCGTCTTGTTTATTCTTCACTGACTCTTTTATGAACTCTATTGTCGTGATGAGTTTAGTTATATTTTCATGTATGAATTCAAATATTTTTAAGTCCACGAATTTACATGTAAAAGAGAAGGTGACTGCGAAGGTGACCCACTCAGTCCAAGAATTTCAAATCTCTTATGAATATCAATTATTTTTTTTTATGACGATGACTTATTTTTCATGACCGTAATTTTAAGCTTTATGCATATTCAGATCTTCACAGTCGCAGCAGATGTAGTTAAGCTAACGAGATTTTCAAATATTTAGAATTCAATCAACTCATCAGTTTGATAGGTTTAACAGGAAACATTGACAGGATGAACGATGAACTTGGGAATCAGAGGTAGTATTTCCTAAGTGTAGATGAGAGGGTCGAATAATATTATATTATATGGGAATTTCAGTGATTGGAATCCTATATTTAAAGTGGTGCAGATTATTGAGAAAAAGAATTCAATCGATGATTGAGTTTATTTTTAAAAATTAGAAAAATATGTTTTTTAAATATTATAGGGAATTTCGATGCTTGGAATCCTATATTTAAAATGGTGCAGATTATTGAGAAAAAGAATTATGATTAAGTTTATTTTTAAAAATAGAAAAATATGTTTTTTAAATATTATATATGTATTTTAATGTCTAATAAACATATTATAAGAAGGTTATTTATTTATTTAACATTCAATATTCAAACAGTTAAGTATAATTATGCCAATTTTAATATAAAAATTACATAATTTTATTTGCTTAACATACAAATGGTTACTCATAATAATGCCAATTTTAATACGAAAGTTACATAATTCTAATTACATGAGAAAATGAACTGAGTTTAGGAAAGATAATATACATTTTGCAAATAAATTAAGTAAAAAATTGTTAAAATAATATCATAAATGTTAAAAAAATAAAAAATATTTGTTTTATTAAAAAATTTGCTAAATCTTCATCTTTAGCACCTAAATAGAATCAATACCCATAAGCTTGAGATCAGAATGTATGCATGATAACAACCTATAACAACCTTTGTGTATAACAAAATCTCAAGATAACAACCTTTGTGTATACTAGAGTCTCTACAGAAACGCCCTCCTAATTGGGCAGAGTTAATGCAAAGCCCAAATATAATTTATGCTCAAATATAACAATTACATTACTTGAGTTTTGCAGAATAAAATTTCACCCATTTCAAATCCAAATCCTTAAGGTCAATTTAAAATTTTATTCCAACTTTCCTTATTGAAAATGCATTCATTTGATTTTTGTAATGTGTTCAATAAATTCTTATATTTTATATATATTAATATGTTATTTATAC
>APFE030229676.1:119982-130597 GCA_000404065.3 Pinus taeda
GTCTTAAGCTTAATATGCTTCTTATTTTAATGTTGTAATGATTTGGATTATGATCATTTGTGAGGTACTTAATGGTATCATGTTGCTTACTTGCTAGTGTTTTGGATTGTTGAAGTTTATATGATGTGAAGATCATGTTTATATGTCTTGTGTGGAGGTATTGTCTTCATAACTGGCTAAGGATCTTTCCTCAATCACACTAACTGTTCTAACTGAGTTGTGTGTAAGAACAAGTAGGTTATCATTCACCTGTTCTTTTTCAATTTAAATCTAATGCTTTCTTAATTAATGCATCTACTTCTATTGTAGTAGATCTCTTAATCTGTCTCCCTTAGGTTCTGGTAAACCTAAGAGGGTTTTCTAGTTTGTCCACCCAAGCTTAAATCCCTATAGCATAAATGGAAACTCCATTGGGGATCATTTCAAATTCCCATTTTTTATTATACCTCCTAGACCCTAAATATTTTCTCTCATTTGATCTTATTTCCTTTGAATTCTTGTCACATGTGTGTTTGCATACTAGTATTACTAGTTTGAATCTTTGTTGTGACCTAGATTTTTATTTTTGCGAGAAAAACCTTAGTAACACACCCTACTAGTGACGTCTAATGTGTGCTAACATAGGTTTCCCTTATGTAGAGTGCGTTAACCTAGTTGTTAACACCCTGTGTAGCTTAGAAACTTGCATTAGTGGCCTGGAAAATCTGTTTTATTCTCAGTGTATCGATTTCATTGTTTCGAGTTTGCTTGTTTGTTAGTCCTTAGGTCTATTTTGTTTAAAACTCAGATTTTTATGGTGGCTTATATGCATTTTTAGTTCAAAAGCGTAGCTTAATTTGCATCATTTAAAAAAAAGCGAAAAATTACTTTATGTCAATTTGGTTTGTTTTGACCAACTGAAAAGTGAGCTTATTGTTTCGAGTTTGAATGTTTGCATGTGATGTGAAATATTAGAAGATGCATTTGGTTAGTTTGTTTTGGAAAGGGAACTGTTACTATCTCCTTGTAGAAACTCTTTCTCATTGAATTCAATTGAAAAGCATTTTTTTGCACGGTTTGAGTCAAGTTTCACAAACATCATACTCAACACCCTTCCGAAGACACTAGTAAAATTCATTTAAAAGTAACTACATAATAAAGGCAATCAGTAACTCTTTGTTTCAGGAAAAAACACATTAGCTTAGGTTAGGGTCTTGGTTTAGGCTGCGAAATTCAATTCTCCAAGGTTATAAAACTAAACTAGTGTCATTAAAGAGAGAAAATCCTATTACACTCACATCATCCGAGACCACTCCTCTAACACGTGATTTAAACATGAGACAAAATCAGAGTGTGAAAGAAGGTAGCCCACCTTCAATTACATTTCGATGGGTGTACTTTGTATTTGGGATCCTTTCGAGGATATCAGAGCTAAGTTGAGGAATCAAGCATCCTGCCCACATAGTATATTGTCTATGATATGTCCCCCAATATGGTCTCTTTGATTTGAGGTGGACTTAGTGGAAATATTCCTAAGGACTTACAAAAGGTGATTGGGGTGGGCTCCCCTGGTAGCTAGATAGACGAACCTACTATGTCTTTGTTTTTTGGGAGGTTCTCGTCTTCACAAGAGTACTTGACCACTCCTTACCAAGGTTTGTGGGAAGCTCGAGAGTAATATTTTTGTCTTGTTTTGGACAATTTTCTCTTATAGTTCTTTGATATTGGGTTTCATCTCCAACTAGTTGTGACTATTAAGTAAAGTCTGATTGCTTGTTTATCTCGTAGAGTTTTTGTTTTTTTAGGAGTGTTTTGTTATCGTTACTAAGACAATATAAGAACATCAACTAATAATTTTTTTGTAAAATCTATATCATTCACTGTGGCTTTCATTGAACCCCGTCATCAATATTGATGATTGCAGGGTCTTCCTCCACTTTCTGTGGAGGAATTTCCAAGTGAATCCAATTCTCCTTTTACTCAGGGGAGTTAATCTACAGTTTCTAATTTTGAATAATTACGTACTGATCCAATGCCTAATTTTCTGGAGGACCATTCAACTGTAGGTCTTGTGCACCCATATAATCCTGCACTTACAAATCCTCTTGGGATTTTTTTCTTCAGATCTCACCTTTTCACGTTGTGTCTTTGTCAATTTCCATCTCAAACACCCCAATTACTATCAATGGGTCATTGTTTTTTGTGGACACTTTTGGTCCACTGCCATATGTCCCACCTATTTCAATTTCTATACCATTTTTTTGTTATCCCATTGTCTAAACTATGTCTAATCTAGGAACCTTAGTTATGCCAAATGTGGGTGGAATATTGCAATTTTTTTCCTACTATCAACATTCTCGTTTTGTGTTTGGCCTTAGACCTTTGACTCACACCCCATTGGGTGTGGACAATTCGCTAACCTTCAATAATCCTTTTGGTTGGAATCCGCTTCTAAGTGCAACCCCATCTCCACCAAAAGGTGGGGGTAACATTTCTAGTACTTATCTGATAGCTGGGGGAATTCCTACACCCATGTAACCCATAGTAAAAAAAAGGTATTTCTTTGATTGATTATATTCCAGTTGGTGGCTATTCTATTAATTCTATTCCCATTATCATAAAAGGTGGTAGTCCTACACCTAAGGCACCTTATGTGGCTAACGGTGTCCCATATCCTGGGCATGTTGCATCTCCTTGGGGCCTTCCAACTCAACCATAAATACCTATTAGAGGAAACCCCTATTCAAGGGGTAACCAATTTACTAGTAACATCCCTCAAGCTGGGGGTATGCCATACGACCTGCCACTTTACATAACTCCACCTCCACCATAAGGAAATTACTATTCCTTTGCACTCATGTACCCTTCTGGAAACTAGTTTATGGTTGGATCTTCTAGTCCTTTAGTTCCCCCTAGTTTACCTTGGTTAGATTCTACGGTGCCTACTCATTGCCATTTTTCTCTACTATCATCATCCTGGATTTGAACAGGTTAACTAACGACCTCGCCAACCATAACTTGTTGTGGCCTCCAACCCCACGCAAAATTATTGCAAACATTCCGAAGTTAGAAGCCAAGAAGAGAGATGACCCAAAGACACATGTCACTATATACCATCTTTGGCATGTTTCCAATTCCATGATTGATGAAAGTATCCAACTCAAGCTCTTCCCTTGTACCTTAACTAGTAACACTACTAAGTGGTACATTGAATTACCACATGCCTTGGTTAATATCTTTAACACCCTCACCATGGAATTTATTAAAAAAATTTAGTTACCAATCCATTATGAAACCATAAAAAAATTACTAACTACTCTACACTAGAATACTTCCACCCATATCTCTGATCATATCCATGAATGGAGAAGATGACGAAGGTTAGTAAAGGCACCCATCTTGACTACTTACTTGTATATTGGTTTCGAAAATAACTTTTACTTGCCATCGCAAGGGATGTTTCCATGTCCATAGTAGTCACTAAATACTAGGTCATTAGATGTTCCCAACTTATCAATGTTATCTATTCGAAATCAGACACTCTTTATGACTTGATCCCTCACGCTCCCTGAACTTTGAACACTCCCACCACTCAACAACCTGGTTCACACACTAATAGTCTCATTGGTGCTACGACTACGAGTTTTGTAAACCAGTCGAGTGGAAAAGCCGCTCAGTTATCCATTACTACAACACCCACTTAAACTACAACAACCCACCCTACTTCCCCTCCTACCACTGCAATTAATTCAGTGGAATTTGCCCAAGCAACCAATGATAAGAAAAAGAAAAATAAGAAGAAATATGCTCCTTCTAAGGAGAAATAACCCAGTCAAAACACCCACCTTAGAAAGCCCCTGATGTTGCCAAATATAATAAAGGAAAAAATAAAGTGGTTAAGTTTCCTTGCAAGGTCTGCACAAAGGAAAATTTGACCTACACATGTCCTCGTTTACAGGAATGTACCGATCTTCTTGAACAAAAGGATTCTAGGACCCCTATTTTCCTTAATAACCCTATCCCTGCCTAGTAGTAGCATCAACAACACCTTGTTTCCAACCCACCCCAACCCCCATAAGGGGGCAACGATGGTTCTCATCCTGCTCCTTCTAGAGAAGGATCGTCGATTATCTATTCTTTTAAGGTAGTTTATTTACAAACCAAATCTAAGAATTATGGGACTCTTGTCCCTAACTCTCTGGACGCCTCATCAAGCTCCACCCCACCTCCTCCTAATGATTTACATATCGGAAGGACCACTTTCAACCCTCTAATTCATCCCCCCAAATGGACACTTCATCGTACTACACATAATCCATCTGCTTGTGTTGCAAAAAACTACAATATTTTAGAAAACCTTGTGTAGGTGCCTTCTGTAATGTCCACTCTCAAAGTATTACAAAGTTGTCCTATACATTGGAAGGATTTGCTTATAGCCATAGGGGGAGTTGACCCTCATAATTCCAACTTAGTTATCTTTGACATGGAGAAAATACACCTCACCTTTCCCATCAACTTGAAATCCAAGTGCAGGTTCATGCGAATGGAAAAGTCGTCCACCACATTATCATTGACGAAGGTGCTTGAACTTATGTGATGGCGACTTCTTGTTGTATCATCCTGGTTTCGCCACTTTATCCTCGTTGTCAAATTATTTGAAATATTTTCAGAGCCACACCTTCATTGCTAAAGGATATCTAGCTAACTTCCCCGTCACTCTTTGGGGAAAAATTGTATCCGTTGATATTAGAGTTGTAGATTGCTTGCTCAAATACAATCTTCTTCTTGGACATAGTTGGACTTATGAAATGCGGGCCATTTTCTCATCGGTATTTATGGTTATTTATTTCCCTCATCAAAGGAATATTTCCACTTTAGATTAGTTATCCTTCTTCACCCTCAAGTTTCAAGCCTTACCAATAGGTAATGTTCCTCTAGTGGGTGGCTCTTCTGACACATTTTTCAGCATCGTTACAGGTCTGTTGAAGGCATCCTCTCTTTTAGGGTGTTTGAATCTTTTGTTGCCTGATGTTCCTTTGACATTTTCAATGGTATCGACTATATGTGATGGCCCTATTGATCCTTGGATACTCTCATCCCCTTCTACCATTAATTCTTTTCGAGACTAGATGTCCTTGTCGCATGTTCAGTTAGTTGATCAAGTTATCCAGATGGAATTTGAGTCTCTGCCTTCCCTGGTTAAGACCAATGGTTCTACTACCTCTCCCATCGCATCTCTCTCTATTGAATTCCTTGAAAATGCCTTGCCTTCTGATGAGATTATCATGGAATTAATGTCTTTAGATGAGCCACCTTGGGATGAGTTTCATGATTGTGCCTTAGTTTATCTCCAAAATAAACTAGGCACTTATCTTTTACAAATCATATATATTGATCGCCCTGAGATTGTACCTTCTCCTTTTACAACAATTCATGAGATCGACGTGGAAGGAAACTTAGGGAACTTGTCCAAAACCATGCTTATTGACATCTCAATCAATACAGGTGATGTGGAAAACATACAAATTGGAACAAACTGCACTCCCGAGGAGTTTTCTAGCTTCACCTATCTCTTCAAACTTTTTTTTGACATATTTGCTTGGTTTTATGAAGAACCACCTGGACTTGACCCTAGTTCATGGGGGCTTCACTCAATGAACCTCTAACATAGCATGTGCATTCATGGCATACTAAACAATATCGTTATTTTGATTACATATTGGAAAATCCCTCAAAAAATCACTTTTTTAAACCCCCCTCCAATACAAGCCCAATACACCTTCCCAATTTAAAACTCCCCTACTTTCAATAGATATTATAGGTATCCATTTTTCATTAACATTTTTTATACCCCTTTATATTTATATCCCTTTATTTTCATTAAAAATGGTAAGCGTATTCTGTACCTAGAAAGAATAACCTAAATACTAGGTAGTTGAAAACTTGAAAGTTTCAATAAAAAAGAAGCATATATAAGTTGGCTAATTTATAGATACATAATGTGGAAAATTTGAATGGAAAATACATGGATTTGAACTCTCAATTTCATATATTTTCTATTGAATACTAAAAAAGATAAATTAGAACAGTTCAAAATAAAACCTTGATAACCAACACAATGGCACACCTTTCATCTCACTTATAGAATAGGAAGAGGAGAGAAAGTAAAATGAATATGGGTACATGAAAAATCCTATCTGGTTTTAGTTTGAAAAATCATAGCCCTAACCTAATCACCTAGTACACCATATTTGCATGGTAAGAGTGCCAAGTAAGTGTATGTACATCAAAAGATGAACTAGAGCATGCAAGCATGCATCCCTTCCTTGAGATCTGCATCCTCTACCTAAGATGGGAATTTCTCATGCATAAATATTCTAATTGACTAAGTATTTGCACCCTTTTAGTAATAATTGATCATGCATGCTAAAAATAAAAATAAAAAATAAAAAAAAATCCTTAGTAATAGAAAAACTCTATCCAAAACTAAAATTGCTAAATTTGAAACAACATCTAAACTGGAATTAATTGAGGGTGTAACATGCGTTCCCTTAGCATGCATGCACCCTCTTCCAAACAATAGTCTATTTTATTATCTCATGTGGCATGCATGTTCCCTCTACCAAGTAATATTTTGTATCACTGTTTCCTTCACTTTCATTCAACCTATTCATCACTAATGTAAGGAAAAGGTGAAGGTTCCATATTTGTTGTCTTCTCTATTGCCCAATCATTGGGAGTACCACTAGCTTAGCAACATAGATCATATAGGTATTAGTAATGTGATTCATGTATGTTATGGAGCAAGGTTTTTTGGGAGTGGGAGTGGAAGAGGGAAGCGAAAGTAGACACAAGAGGTGGGAGTGGAAGAATGAGCGAGGAGTGACATTTTCAAAAGCTACCAGGCTGGGAGCAATTTTGGGAGTGAATTTTTATAATATGTAATTTTATATATTTTGATGCATATATGTCAACAAAATCTTGTATAATGATGAATTTGTGATAAAAGACATAAAAAAATAGACTAAACCATATAACATCATTCATCTAGTAGTTATAATCTTCATCAACCATAGGTCCACAAATTACAAGTTCTAATTTATATAGCATGTAAGGGTGCACATAACCAAATTACCACCAAGTGTAATCCATATCTTAACCAAAAATACATCAACAAATAGGCTCTTGATAGCCTCTATCATCCAAAAAAATCATGCCACAACAAATACCTACATATCATCAAAATGATTGCCTATATTGGGATCTTTGTCATTAATATCACCCTCTAAGCATTAACATAAGATAGATAAAAAATAGCATGTCAAGTCAAGATTTTATTTGAGTGATAGGTACATTTTTAGTAGGGTCATGATAGAGGAGTTTGACAACCAATTTCAATAACATCAAGGTCCATAGTGTTATCACTTGAAAATTTCCCTAGGGCTGTCATGTTGTGTTTAAAGAAATAGTAGAGGTAACCACAAACCTACTTTTGAGATCAGGATCTAGCCTTCCTAATGCTCAAAGAGGGCTCTCTCTTAATGATTTAACTTTGTTGGATTAATTTCTTTAAGGCTAGTTATTTAAGCTTGGTTGGGTTTTGATTTGATTTGGTGGTGGAATCATTGATTTAGATGGATAGATAAATGCCTTTTTACCATTGGGCTATGGAGTCCAAACGTCAAGAAAACATGATTGAATCAAGTTTTAAAGATAGTGTTCACAGGGCAAGGTAGCTAAGTAAATTCAGATCTTTTAGGCTGGATGGTGAAGTGGATTTTCAACTAGGGTCAAGAAGCAGTTAAGGATTCCTCAAACTGGATAACGAGGAAAATGAAAGATGTTAATCGAAAATAGGGATCAATGAATAATT
Organism: Pinus taeda; assembly: GCA_000404065.3. NCBI lineage: Eukaryota > Viridiplantae > Streptophyta > Pinopsida > Pinales > Pinaceae > Pinus > Pinus taeda. The sequence goes on from APFE030229676.1 coordinate 127,835, forward strand.
CCATACTCTGGATATCAGAAGAAAACATCAAAATGAATAATTGTTCAAGATAGAGTGTACTTAAACAAATTCTGTAGTAACATTCCAGTTACTTCATTCAAATTGGAAAAGCATGTATGTATGTGAAATACTTAAGAAAATAACAATTTAACAAATGAAAGATACTTCACTGAAGTGGCCCAACACATGAATCTTGTACTGCAATGCTTTTATTACTCAGTCAAGTCTGTTGACTTAAAAATGTTACAATAAACCCTCAGGTTTTAGATCAATATAACTATAGAAATGTTCAGCAATCCATAGCTAATACTTCAAATTATGAAGTATTTATACAAAAAACTATTACAAAATATCCTAACCGTTTTAGGCATTATTCAAGGGAAAAGAAATATCTTCATGCAAGAATATAGAGACAAATATGTAATTGATGCAAGCTATCCCTCTTTTATTATTTTTTGTTGGCTTTTCTTTGATATTATGCTTCTTTTTCTCTTTTGTTGTTTTCTTTCTTGTTGTCTGTCTCTTATATTTCCTTTTACTGATGCTCTTTCATCTTTAAACTCTGTTACTCTTCACTATTTTACCATGACTACTCTATTTTACCTTTCATCTTCACAGTAAATCATTCAAATTTTGCCAAGACTCTGCACCTGGTAATTTAATATTTACCATTCTTCTATAGATTTCATTAGTTTTTGTGTATTTTGCAAAAGTAGGCTTGTTTATAAAGAGATGTTTTACCTCATGCTGGAGGTAAAAGAGGTTCTCAAAAGTTTGATAAAGAACTTTTCCTGTAGGAATCCCTTCCATGGAGGAATTGTTGGCTTGTTCCTTTGCCACTTCTCTGATTTTCTTATCATATTATTTATGTGACATCAACCTGTCATTAATCACCAATGGATTAGACAAACATTTCTATTTCAAAGCATCAAATTTCACCGTAAACCTGGCTATTGCTAGCTCCATTGTTTGGAATTTCTCCTCAAGTTGCATCATCAGGTTCCTCTTGGTGATTACCTTCTTTACCTCTAGTATGGTCTCAGTTTTGCCAACTATTCCAAGCTCTTTCAATTAGTACTTGTTCTTTGAGTTAAGGAACCGGATTATTCGTGAGGCTTCTTCTGGCTTATTCCCAAGTTCGGCTCTTACCCTTTGAATTTCCTCATCAGCCTCTTTGACCAAATCATTTTTCTCAAATATCACATGTATAGATGGCCAAATATCATTGATTGAGTCAATGATATTGGCCCTTAAAAGTTGTTTTGCTTGGGCTAGTGGCTCTTTCAGTGTCAATTCTTTCTTTAACTTCTGTATCCTTTCATTTAATCTGTTTGACTTCTGTGTTTCATTACTATGCATTATTTGAGCCATTGTCTTTTCATCCTCTAGACTTTTTATTTGTTCTTTAAGTCTATTTATTTCATTGGTTTCGATGGACATATCTTCCATGGCTTTGACCAGTTTACTTGCTTCATCACTAGGATGAGATGCTGTTGTTGTTGAACCTATTGCTGATGTAGTTGTTGTTGCAGTGGGAAGTGTTGTAGCTATTGGAGCTGATGTGGCCATTGAAGCTACCAAAGTATAAGGAATTGTTGTAGTAACTGTAGGAATAACAGTGACAATAGCTTCTTCCATGCTGACCTGTTTCTCCTGCACCAACTTAATCATCTCATTTTCCATTTCTTTTAATTGAGAATTTAATTGAAGAATGACGTCCATCATCTCATCTTTTTGGCTTTGATTCTCTAGAACTTCCTTGGTTTGTGGATGTTCAGAAGGAGGCAATTTTAGCTGCTTCTTCAATGCAGCAATGTCTTCATTCTTCTTTTTTATGAGCTTTTCTACTGCCTTGATGTCATTTGGATTATAGCCAATCTCAATAACCAAGTCTTCTAGTGATTTAATTATGTTATCCTTTGTTTGTGAGGATGCCTTCTCCAGTTTAAACTGTGTTGTGATATTCTCTAGAGAGTTTTGAAGTTTTTGTACATTCATATCTTTGTTGGTCATAGTTGAATATATCATTTCTCCTGCTTGCTTATGAAACTCAATTTGATCTATAGGATGAACACCCTTGGCCAAAAATTCAAATTTTGTCTTGTTGTAATCTACTGATGACTTAGGATGCTGTACTGTGGGCTGCAAAAGTTTCATCTGCATTTTCCCTGTTTTAAGATCAAAAGTTGAAAGCAACCTATTCTGATCACTAGGAGTCTATTTGAAATATTGAGCATAGGTTTCATCTTTCAATGTTTCATTTCTCTACTTTACTTCTTTATATTTCTCCTTTATGTCTTTTTCTTTATTCACTGGTTTGCTAGATGAAGAGGCTTCAATACTAAGTTGCTTCTAAAAATCTAAGTATTAGAGGTTGAAGGCTGATGAGTTTCCTCTGAAACTATTGGAGCTATATTCTCTTTGACCACTATATCTATATCAATGATTTCAATGGTTTCAACTGTCTCTTCTTGCTCATTTACAAGATTTAGCTTGGGCTTCTTCTTGTACACAATTTTAAATTTTTCATCTGTTGTACCTTTCTTTTGTTGGGTTGTGTTACATTCTTTCCACATAGTTAATAGGGGGTTTAAGGGGTACCCATAACCCCACTTTATGGGGCTTGGGGCAGCGCCCCGGAAAATTTTGGTTTTGGACCCTATGTTAGGTTGGGTAGACCCACCTATGGTTTTGTGGATGATTTTCGCACATGTTTTTTGGACGCGATGGTTTTCGATCCATGGTATTGGATGCGATGGTTTT
>APFE030229676.1:132717-149125 GCA_000404065.3 Pinus taeda
AAATTTTCTTGGCAAAGAACCCTGCTTATCATTCAAAGACAAAGCACATTGATGTTCAGTATCACTTTGTGAGGGATATGATAGAAGACAAAAAGGTGTTGCTGGTAAAGGTGGACACTTTGAAGAATACTGCAGATGCATTGACAAAAGCTGTTAGCTCTGAGAAGTTCTCTTGGTGTAGAGAAACAATGGGTGTTTCAGGGCTGGAAAAATGACTAAGCTCTACTGTGGCCCCCTGTGGAAAGAAAACAACAAGTGGGAGATTGTTGGGTTGTGTTATATTATTTCCACATAGTTAACAGGGGGTTTAAGGGTTACCTGTAACCCCACTTTATGGGGTTCGAGGCAGCGCCTCGGAAAATTTTGGTTTTGGACCCTATGTTAGGTTAGGTAGGCCCACCTATGGTTTTGTGCATGATTTTCACACATGTTTTTTGGACACAATGGTTTTCGATCCATGTATTGGATGCGATGGTTTTTCGGTCCATGGTATTGGATGCTATGGTTTTTCAGTCCATGGTATTGGATGCTTTGACATGTATAAATATGTATTGTAACATTGAAAGGAACATAATGAAAAATCAAGGTGGTAGTCCCAGTTTTGGGATCCAGGGGAAAATCTTTGTGCATATGTGTTTTTATGTGTTATGCTCTCGCATTGTTTATTTTTTTGTGATTTAGAATTCGTATGCAAGTAATTTCTGTACGGGGTTAAAACCTACATCTTTGAGCAAGAACCTTCTTCCCTAGTCCTTTTTGTATTTTTGTCTTGTAGGGCTAGAGTATGTAGAATGGAACTAGTATCCATATGTTTCTCCATATCCGTTAAGGTGTTTTCCAACCACTCTGACCGGTTGGCATATTTTTCAATCTCTGGCTTGGACTCATGCATAAAAGGGCTCAATTTAAATTTGAGTCTCAGTTTTTTTATGACACCTAAAGGATCATACTTCCATTTGAAACTATTACTGAAACTCATTTCCTATAAACATTTTCCATTTTCCTGCTTCTTCTCTAGCTTCCCTATTATTGCAAATAAAAGGACCAAGCTGGTTTTTTATTTTAAACTATGCTTTCTTCCTAGCTGATAGAAAATTCACATCATCTGAATTTATGATCTGCCTGATATACTCTAATGCAAATATCCTCATGGGGAGATATTTGGGCAGCTTATAGGGAGTGAGCTGACATCCATACACCCTTACTTCAACGTGGTTCTGGTATAAATACCAATCCCCTATTATATTGTGTTTGGACAACTGTAAATCTCTCTTTATCTCATCACTAACCTTGGGTTGATTGCTACTGCTTAGCATGTTAACTACTGGGTGAACAAATGAATCAATGAACTCCTTGTAGTTGAAAATTCTGGAATATTTTTGGATTAAGGGTGTCCAAAAGATGACAGATCTAGGATGGCCCTTGGTGTCCAGTATTTGAATGTTAACTGTAAACCTTTATGACTAGAAGTATAGAAACATATGGAACAATACTGAAGAGTATTTGAATACTCTTTCATCTGGCAATCTGATTAATTGATCATGGATTTTGTCTTCTAAGAGCTGGGCAAAATTGAAAATTGTAGCTGGAGGCTTTCCTAGGAAAAAAATAGAAAGGAAACCAAGTATAGGCTCATCTACATGTTCATTAGTGGTATATCCTAGAATACAAGATAGCATGGTTAAAATCTGTCTGGCCCTCTTAGAGAAAATGGTGGCAGATTATGGAGGATTGTCTGTAGGAATATGAGCCTTTTCTAGGTTGAAAGTTTGAAAAATCTGAGATCTCTTGGGAAGGTCCAACTTTAAGTACAGATCAAGTAGTTTTTCAATAGAAAATGGGGTTTCATTAGGCTTTGGCTAGATATACAACATTTCATTTATTGACTCTGCAATGATTGTGAATAAAATCTACTAGTTAGGAGAGACTATGGCTCTTTGACTTGGGATATAGCAGAGTTGGCATAGGTGGATGATTTCAAGGAATTGGTATACTTATGGGAGCAAGTATTTGGGTAAATTAAACTCCCATAACTGAATATCATCATTTTGGTTGAGGTATTTGTCTTTACTCCAGTAGTGGAGTTTCAATAGATGACTAGGGGAGGTTATGTCTTTGATCTGGAAATCTCTGTCAGCTAATGGGAGGTGGTCAATATCCAGGTGAGGAGTTTGCAGGGGTTTTGCATTCAAAATTATTTGGGAAGCCATAGATTTGTTTAATTTTGTTGAATTAATCACTATCTGACTTAAGGAGTAGGCTTAGGATATCTAGAAAGATGAATACAGTCTACAACAAAGGGTTTGGGATGAAATAGTGGCTTGCTTTAGGTTGGACAAGATTTTAATTGGTTTAATTGATTAGCTCATTAAAATGTTGTGGAAAGCTTAAGTATAGGCCTTCTGGTACTTTCAGAATACCTAGAAAACAAAGATTTTGTATGCAAACCGGTTCTCTAGGGGCATCAGAGGCTTTCTGAGGCTTCAATGGTCTTTATGTTGCTTCCAATTAGATTATGCATCGTCTTCTAGTCGTGAATGGGTTAAAACAGTTAAGCAAAGTTATGGGCTTTAGAATTGGTTAATAGAGGTTCTTTGCAACAAAATAACAATAAAAATAATGGAAAGGGTGACTTTTTGGTTTTTAATAAATAGTGGTTAACTTTTGGGCACAGGGTTAAGTTTAAATAGCAGGCGGTTTCATCTTACATGAGGAGGCGTTATTATGGTTCATCGCACTGCTTTTGAGTGGTAGGTGTTATTTTTTTAGAGGACGCGATATAACGTGGGGCTGCCACATAGCAAAAAGGCAGGTGGGGAAACTGCGAATCTCACATGCTTTTGAGATATTAACAGTCGGACATCAGAGCGTGCGATATGGGATATACGCCGTTGGATCTGGAGGTGGGTGATAGGAGGGTTATCGCGTGGCAGAGTTGCGAGGGATGAGTTGGATTGTTGATTGGAAAGGCCTGGGGATAAGTGATACAACGATGCGGAGGTTTATAGGGATCAGGGGTATAATATAGTGGGAAGGTGAAATATATAAAGTGGGACTATAATTTAGAATAATATAAAGGGTTTGGAGAATACGAGAGCGGGTGTTAGAAAAAAATTTGTGATGAGTTAAAAGAGTATCGAGGAGGGTTTTTCAATGGGGCCCAATAGATTTTAACTTTTTAAACTTAGGATAAGGGGGTTTTAGTGGGTTTACAAGGGAAAATGAGATGAAATAAGGGAAAAGGTAAAATGGAGGGGAAGGGATATTTTTACAAGGGGAAATGAAGGGGGAAGGGTCCTTTGGAATCAAGAAGGGGAAAAATATTAGGGAATGAAAATTAATGAAGGGGTAATGAAGGGAAATTAATAAATTATACATGTAAGGGGTTTAGTGAGTTGAGAGGAAATTAGTGAATGAGCTTTAGTATTCAAGCCTAGAATTATATAGAACTTTTTAGGGTAAATACCCAAAGTAATATACAACTTTTTGTGAATGTCCTCTTTCTTTGATAATTTGTCCTGCACATGAAACACATGATTAAACATGATGATGGTGCATTTGAGCTAGCAACCTTATGCATTCCAAAACCACTTTTACCTACCATTTATTTACACTAACATTTTTTCTTCATTTATTGGGTGCATTTGAGCTTGCTGGCCCTTTATTTCCTTTTCTTTGATAAGCAGACTATCTAATTCTAATATTATAACTTCCAATGGCTCAGATTAAACTGATGAGTTCATTACTATTCTCTACCTAACTACTGATTTGCCAAGATTAAACAATTTGGCTAGATCTTTATTCTTTTTCTATCAGCATGAATGATTCAAGATTAAACTATTTGACCATCATGGATTGTGGCATTTTTGACAAGCTGCACCCAATCTTATTTTGCAAGGCAAAGCAAAAAGTAGTGGCATTTTAATTTGCATCACTTTCATAATCTATTTTTTTTATCTCTTTTTGATGGGGTTCATATTTTATCTTCATTTGTGATCCTTTTCTTTTAGTCATTTGATTTTTCTTTTAGGACTTACCCTCTTTACATTTTTTATTTTTAATATGGGAAAAGATTTTGCAAAAAGAAAAAGTATGTACAATATTACAAGGATTAATCATAGTCAATTCAAAATTATGAATCCTATTATTATAGGACCCTAACAGTGGCTCCACATGGGGATGGAATTTCCTGGTGAAATGTCAAGAACTTTAAGATCAATAGCCTTTGAAACTTTGACTGTGCTTGCCTTGTAACTATTTTCCTATGATATGCTTTATTCATCCATATGATGCTACACCTTTCAAAGCTTAGGGCCTTCTCTTCAGGCTTCAAAATCAAAAGATGATCATCCAATCCAATCTAAACTTTGTAATGTTATGTACAATGAGCAAAGTAAACAAATGAACTAATGTTAATCTGGGGACAAGTAATGCTTCAACATTCTACCATTGACTGGTCCACCTAGTAGATTTGTTCCATCTAACTTCTTCAAGGAAAATGCATTTAACCATAAATGATATAAGGACCCTACCATAGGAAATCAAATTTACCATGTTTACACTTTTATTCTCTTTTGGAACCCCATTTGAGTACTTTGTCACCTATGTAAAAATCATCAGCTTTGGTTTTCTTGTCAAAAATATTTTTTATTTTATCTTGGATCACTTGGGATCTGGCATAGACTTCTTCCCTGGTTTGCTGCAAATGTATTGTCTGATTTATCCTCCTTTGGATATCATTGGATTCTACCTGTATTTCTTGAATCATTTTCATCACTGTTACTCCTAAAGAGGATGGAAAAACAACATCCATTCCATATACTAGTTGATAAGGAGATGTACCAATGGACTTTTTTGTAGTGAGTTTGTCTGCCCATAAGGCATTAACCAATTTTTTGTTCCAGGTCTTCTTATTATCTTCTAACAGTTTCTTAATGATATTAACAAGGCTTTTTTTTTAGGATTCTACAAGCCCATTTCCTTGAGGGTAATAGGCAGTGGAATGGCCAAGGGTAATGTGATACCATTACAAAAGTTTACCATCTTCTTAGATTTGAAAGCAGTTGCATTATCAGTAATGGGATTTTGTGGGCATCCAAATCTTGAAAGGATATTGTTTTCAAGGAATGAGATGATGATAGAATCTGTGGCTTGTCTAGAAGGTATGGCTTCTATCCATTTAGTAAAGTATTCAGTGGCTGTAAAAATCCGTAAATGTTGGGCTAAGGAGGATGGGTGAATTTCACCAATGAAGTATAGACCCCATTTCTGAAATGACATTTCTATGGAGATGAGTTTGAGGGGTAATGGTAATAGTTTCTTCTTACCTTCAAATATTTGGCACTTGTGACAAGATGTCACATATTTTCTGACATCTACAAAAATGGTGGGCCAGTAAAAACTTGCCCTTAAAATCTTATTAGTAGTTGTTCTCCAGTGTAGGTTTCCTCCACAATCTCCTGCATGAAATTCTTGCATGAATTTGTTAGCTTCATCTTTTAATAAACAATTTAACAAAATGCCACCATTATCTTTCCAAAATAAAGCATTGTCTATGATACAATATTTCATTGATTTCATTTTCAAGAATCTAGCTTTAGTTCTAGATAAACCAAGAGGAGCTTATAAATTTAGTAAAACAAATATGATATCCGTAAACCAAGGTGAATCTAAAAAACCTTCATTGATATGTGGAGTCGCTATCACTTCCTCATCATCTAGAGCACCAATGAAATTTATATCTAAGGCCTGACAGTTCGATTCAGCCACTAGTTTAGCTAAACCTTGGCCTTTGATTAGTTTTGTGGGCTTTATTTCAATATCATATTCCAAAATAGTGGCAATCCATTTGCCTCTCTTTCCATCAGGCCCATTCTATGTTAGAATGTCCTTTAATACTGAATTTGGAACATATGCAATAATGTGCGAGTATAAAATGTACACTTTGAAATCCTTTATGGCTTTTACTAAAGCAAGAGCTTGTTTTTCCATTATATTATACTTTAGTGTAGCATCTCTCAAAGATTTGCTGAAAATTTCAATAGGATTCTCATAACCCTAATCATTCCTTCGTAACAAGACTGCTGCACTAGTGTGTTTTGAAGCAAAAGAAAAAAGTATAAAATCCTTTTTGAAATCAGGACTTATGAGGATATGGGTTTTAGTAAGGGCTTCTTTGATCACCTCAAAATACTGCTTATCCTCTATTATCCACTTAAGTGTTGAATCTTTCTTTAACATGTTATTCAATTCTCTGATTAGTTCTACTAAGTTATAACTGAATCTTCTAAGAAAATTTATTTTACCTAAGAATGATTGTAATTCTTTAATGTTCCTAGGGTGACTAATGTTTAGGATTGCCTCTATTCTAGTTGGATCAATTCTAATTCCCTCTTTTGGAATTATGTGTCCTAAGAGTTTACCTTCTTCTATCCCAAAGAGTGTCTTTTTGGGATTCAAAGAAATTCCAAATTTTCTACATTTAATAAAAACTCTTCTCAAATGATCTAGATGTTCATTATCTGATTTGGAAAACAATGTGATATCATCTTGGTAAACAAATAAAAGGTCATGGATTTCTTTTACAAAAGCTATGTCCATTTCTCTTTGGAATGTTGCTCCAGCATTCATCAATCCAAAAGGAATTTTGAAATAGATCAAAGTACCCCAGGGAGTGTAAATGCAGTCTTTTCTTGATCCTATGGTTGAACTAAAATTTGGTTGTATCTAGAGAATCCATTAAGTAATGAAATTCTTGATGACCCTACTACCCTCTGGAGAATGTGGTCCATTTTAGGGAGGGGATAGTTATCCTTTAGTGATACTTTGTTAAAGTTTCTGAAATCAACACTGAGTTTGATTTCTCTTGTTTTCTTTCTAGTGGTGACTAAATTAGAGACCCAATCTGAATATCTAATAGGTGCTATGATTTGTGCCCCATACATCCTTTTTACTTCCTTTTCAATCAATGGCATAAGAATTGGATTAATTCTCCTAAGCTTTTGTTTGAAGGGTTTCTGATCTTCTTTGAAGGGTATTTTATGTTGAATAATGCTGGTGCCATAAGACTTGAGGTCTTCATAACTCCAGGCAAATACATCTTGAAATTCTTTAAACAAACTTATGTATTTTAGCTTTTCAACTGGAGGTAATGCTCTGGATAATTTAATAAGCTTAGGTTTTTCTTCTGTTCGTATGTTACATTCTTCTATGTCTGATCTTAAAGGCTCCACTTTTGGTTTTCTAGCCACATCATTTAAATCAAAAAAAATTTCTAATGGGACTAATTCCTTAGGGAAAATGTTATTTTTAAGGTTTAAAATCTCATAATCATCATTGATTATTTCTTCTATTTCTACCTTTTCTAAGTCATCTATTTCTACTTTAGTGAATTTAGTGGGTTTATTTACATCTACATCATTTATATCTATCTCACTATCTATGATGTCATCTATTGTACAATCAACATCTATGTTACAGTTTTGGAATTCTCCCTCAGCATTCATAAAATTATAGATTTGAGAATCTTGTGAAAAAATCTGCCAATATTTCATATTATTGGGTGTAATAGGCATGTGTCTTACCTCTGCAATGTACTAGTGATTGGGCTAAAAAGGTAAACTGCAAGTGCTAGAAAAAGTAGCGAGACTGTGAGCTTGTATTTTATGTTTCCTAAGAATAGCAGCAAAATCGATTTCAAGAAGTTCCTTAACCAGATCTAAAATAGTTTCTTTGTATTGGCTATGTCTAATATTATTCACATAATACTCTCCTTTAATTTGTTTTATGATTAATTCCGAGTCTCCCATGATAGAAACTCTCTTGGCTCCAAGGTTTCTTACAATTTGCGATCCTAAGATCAAAGCTTCATACTCTGCCACATTATTTGTGCATTTAAAGTTTAATCTAAAGGCATGACCTTCAAAATGATTATTTTCCATGTTATGAATCCAAACTCTTGCACCTGCTCCTAATCTGTTCATTGAACCATCAAAGTCTAGGTTCCACCTAGATTCATGAAATATATCATCCTTGTTAGGTTCTTTATGTTCTTGTTTTACAAGTGTTTTATTGTCTTTTCTAGTGTCTGAATACATAAAATGAAAGAATCCATGTCAGAATGTACACAATAAATAGGATAGTTTTGTGGTTTATCTGTACTACTGACCATGTATTTCATTAAAGTTTCTCTATAAATATTTTTGGGCTGACCAAATACTAAAATTGTGTCATAAGACATGTCTAACTATAAATATCCATGCAATTTTTCTCCCCATGGGTGAGATAATAGCATTCCATACTTTGGAGAGATATTAGCAACTACAATATCCATGACAATACTCTTACGTGGGTATTGAACTAGAGTGACACAAAGATCTTTTATTAAGCCTATCATTTTAACTTTACTAGAATCAAAAGAGAAAAGATCTTTGTATGGTCTGGTTATATCTTAATCCAGGCGGATATTGGTGGCCACCTGCCAAGTCCACTTGGACCCCCACCATTTTTTCTTTTAGCTTCTCAGTTTCCTTAATTTTAGCACAATTTACTATTTTTAGCAATTTTTTCGGATCCTAAACTTCTGGAGTTGTTTTGAGGCCCTAAACGATGTTTTTTGAGAAAAATGGGAGCAACATAGGGCCATGGACCAAAGTGTCTCTTCCTAAAGTTGTGGTTCTCGGATAGATCTTTCTAACAAGATATTGTGCGTGTCAAACAAAGATCGTATGCCAAAGTTACGACTCCGGGAAGTTGATGTAGCAATTTACCCAAACAGGGCCAACAGTTTGGCGTTTCATCTTCTAGGGTTAGGTTTTTGGATGTTTAGGGTTTTCCATTGTTTCTCAACAATAAATAGGCCTTCATGCCTCATTGTAACACAGTTCAGAGGCATGTAGCCACCACATCTGTTCTCAGAGATAAGCTACCATTGCCTTAGCTAGTTTATTTCCATTTCTGTTTGTAAACAACATATTTCAGTATTTTACAGTAATGAAATGAAGTATTATTTCTGCTACATCTCTATATGTATGGTTATATTTGTAATTTGTTGTGTTCCTGTTTAAATCCAGATCATATCTAAATCCATTGTTTCCATGATTGCTTTAGGCATTAAATTGTGAGATTCTCCTGAATCTAACATAGCATTGTGCAAGATTTGATCATGAATAGTCAAGCTAATATAGAATGGAGGAACACCACTTTGTTCATGTTTTCCATTTACCTCAGGACCAAATATTAACTTTGGTTGGTCATGATTTAGATTAACAGAGTCTTCTCCCTCATCTATATTCAATGTTTCAATGATTTGGGCTTTGTAAGAATCATTTTTTATCACTTCTGTTAAAGGAATTGATATTTTAAATCTTTAAATTTCGGTTTGGATATTAAATGGAGTCTGTGTTTTTCCTAACTGAATGATTTCCTCCTTGGAAATTGGAGTTTGTGTAGTCCTTTCTTTCTTATCTTCAATTGGTAATTCGGTTTCCATTTGGGTGTCCACTGTTTTACTATTTTCAATTTTTTTGATTTGGAATATTTTGGGAAGCAGTTGAAATCTGAATAGCATTTGAAGCTTGAGTAACAGTTGATTTTTTGACATCTTTTGAAGTTTTAAGAGAAGCCAATTTTTTAATATCAGTTGAAGCTTTAACAACAGTACCTATAATGTCTACAATTTTTGGACTGGCTGCAATCTTTGGAGTGAAAGTTTTTTGGGTTTCCCTAGAGAGAATTTGCAACACTTTGGTTGCAGGAGCTCCCACTATTTTCTTGGTTTGAGTTTGGACAATTTTATTAGTAGGGGCTTCTATGTTTTTCTTACTCCTAAGGTTATATTTCTTATGAACTTCATTAATGGAAAATTCATAACCTTGTTTATAATCAAAGGACTCTCCAGATTGTAACTGTAATTGTTGTAACATGCATATTTCTTGTTCTTCTTGGGTAAGAAAAATAGTATTACCATCATTTACTCCCATTAAGTTAATCTGATTCTCTTCGTCTTCATTTTGGTGATAAGTTTCTGCATAGTTTTCTTGGAAAGGTTGTCTAATCTGTTTATCAGGTGGCCCTTCTCTAGATTTACCAGTATTGGAATTCTTCCTAAAGTTTGGATTTCTTATTTGAGGACCTTGTTGTTGATTATCCCATTGTGGTTTTCTTTCCATAATTTCTAATCTATCCACTAACTTTTCTAAACTTTTAGCCAAAGTATATATCTTAACATATGAAGTGGATGGTTCTTCCTTAATGGTAACTCTCCCCTCATTTCTCATTCTAGCTCTTATAGCCAATAAGTGAGCTTCTACACTAACTGCATTACTCTACATTTGTTATAAAGTTGGAGGGTTTCTTTCTCTCAATTGGTAAGACATATCAATGTCAAAACCATCAGGATATTTGATTAGTGCCAAGTCTGGGGGAGGTTTGATATTTGCAGGGATTGCATTATAAATATTGTTAAACTAGTATAATAGTCTTGAACAGATTCATTAGGAGCTCTTCTAATGTTTTCATATTCAGACAATATTTGTAATTGGTTTTTCTTCCTTTCCCATCTATTGCTAAACAATCTATGGAAAGTAGGTAAATCAACAATATGACCAGTGTTTGTGAAAATATTCTCATTTGTACATCTTCTTCATCAATTTCATGTAATTCAAAATAATCATTCATTTTATTTACATGTTGTTGTGTAGTATATTGACCAGTACCATTAAACTAAAAGATTTTACTCTGGTAGTCTTAGGGCATGGCATGTACTTGAGCTGGTAAGGTCAAAGGAGCATATATGGAAGCCATGGTTAAGATTCTAGCTTGACTAGGAGGTAAAGTGGTAGTGCTTGAAGATGAAATTGAAGGGCTTACAGATGAGCTTGAAGTGCTAGAAAATGTAGCAGCAGTGCTAGAAGATGAACTTGAAGTATTTGGAGATGGAAACAAAACTCTAGGTTGAAGAGGAAGCTTGGGGATGAATGATTCAGTGGAATGAAGTGTAGTGGAAATAATAGATGAGGTGGAACTAAATAAATATGAATTGAAAGACTCTGAAGGAATGGTATAAGGCTTAGGAGTAGCAACAATTATGGTAGCTAATTCAACTGACTGTTGAAAATAGGCTTCGTCTATGTGTCTTATCAAATTTGAGGTTAAAGCATCAGGTTTGTCAAAAGTGTCTAGAACATGTTGATCTAAATCAGGATGTATAGTATTCTTATTTGATTCAATAAATTGAATAAAAGTAGGGTCTATTACAGTATCATGGACTGTAGTTTCAAATTTGGTACAAAACAATGAATGCTGAAACGATAAATCAAATTGAAGATCCTATAAGTTTGATAACTCTTTAGGAAGTGAATTTGCTTTGGTTAGCTGACTAATGCTTTCTTGACTTTCTACTTTATTATTTTTTCTTAATATTTTGTCTGGATTATCAACAATAATAGCAATGTTTGGATCTGGATGTGCCCTGGTATAGTATGTTCTTTTGGAAGCCAAAATTTTAATTTTTTAATGAAATCTTTGACAACCCTGAAATGGCCTTAAGGTGCAAAGATGAGATTTAGGATTTCCTTTTAAGGTTTATTAAACCAAGGACTAATTTCCCCAGTATGGTGGCCACTATGTTATCACTCTAAAATTTCCCTAGGGTTGTCATGTTGTGTTTAAAGAAATAATAGAGGTAACCACAAACTTACTTTTGAGATCAAGATCTAGCCTTCATAGTGCTCAAAAAGGGCTCTCTCTTAATGATTTAAATTTGTTGGATTGATTGATTTTAGGCTAGTTATTTCAGCTTGGTTGGGTTTTGATTTGATTTGGTGGTGGAATCACTGATTTAGATGGATAGATAAATGTCTTTTTACCATTGGGCTATGAAGTCCAAATGTCAAGAAAACAGGACTGAATCAAGTTTTAAAGATAGTGTTCACAAGGCAAGGTAGCTGAGTAAATTCATATCTTTTAGGCTGGATGGTGAAGTGGTCTCTCAATCAGGGTCAAGGAGCAGTTAAAGATTCCTCAAACAGGATAATGAGGGAAATGAAAGAGGTCAATCGAAACTAGGTTGAAATAAAGAATTCCCTACTCTGGATATCATAAGAAAACATCAAAATGAATAAATTTTCAAGACAAAGTGTACTTAAACAAATTCTGTAGTAATATTCCAGTTATTTCATTCAAATTGGAAAAACATGTATGTATGTGAAATACTTAATAAAATAACAACTTAACAAATGAAAGATACTTCATTGAAGTGACCCAACACATGAATCCTGTAATGCAATGCCTTTATTACTCAGTCCAGTCTGTTGACTTGAAAATGTTACAATAAACCCTCAGGTTTTAGATCAATATAAATATAGAAATGTTCAACAATCCACATCTAATACTTCAAACTATGAAGTATTTATACAAAAAAATATTACAACATATCCTAAACTATTTTAGGCACTATTTAAGGAAAAAGGAATATCTTCATGCAAGAAGATAGAGACAGATATGTAACTGATGCAAGTTGTCCCTTTTTTATTGTGTGCTATTGGCTTTTCTTCGATATTATGCTGCTTTTTATCTTTTGTTGTTTGTTGTCTTGCTGATTGTCTCTTATATTTCCTTTTACTGATACTCTTTCATCTTTGAACCTTGTTACTCTTTATTGTTTTACCTTGACTGCTCTATTTTACCTTTCATCTTCATAGTAAATCATTCAACTTTTCCCAAGACTCT
Source organism: Pinus taeda (assembly GCA_000404065.3). NCBI lineage: Eukaryota > Viridiplantae > Streptophyta > Pinopsida > Pinales > Pinaceae > Pinus > Pinus taeda. Next base: position 145,447 of record APFE030229676.1, read on the forward strand.
GCATCTGGTAATTTAATATTTACCATTCTTCTGTAGATTTCATCAGTTTCTGTGTATTTTGCAAAAGTAGGCTTGTTTATAAAGAGATGTTTTACCTCATGTTGGAGGTAAAAGAGGTTCTCAAAAGTCTGATAAAACACTTTTCCTGTAGAAATCCCTTTCATGGAGGAATTGTTGGCTTGTTCCCTTGCCACTTCTCTGATTTTCTTATCATAGTCTTTATGTGCCATCAACCTATCATTAATCACCAATGGATTAGACAGACCTTTCTGTCTCAAAGCATGAAATTTCACCATAAACCTGGCTATTGCTAGCTCCATTGTTTGGCATTTCTCCTCAAGTTGCATCATCAGGTTCCTCTTGGTGATTACCTTCTTTACCTCTAGTATGGTCTCAATTCTGTTCGCTATTCCAAGCTCTTGAAATTCATACTTGTTCTTTGAGTTAAGGAACTGGATTATTCTTGAGGCTTCTTCTGGCTTATTCCCAAGTTCGGCTCTTACCCTTTGAATTGCCTCACCAGCCTCTTTGACCAAATAATTTTTCTCAAATATCACCTGTATAGATGGCCAAATATCATTGACTGAGTTGGCCCATAAAATTTGTTTTGCTTGGGCTAGTGGCTCTTTCAGTGTCAATTATTTCTCTAACTTCTGTATCCTTTCATTTAATCTATTTGACTTTTGTGTTTCATTCTTATGCATGATTTGAGCCAGTTTCTTTTCATCCTATAGACTTTTTATTTGTTCTTTAAGTCTATTTATTTCATTGGTTTGGATGGACATATCTTCCATGGCTTTGATCAATTTACTTGCTTCATTACTAGGATGAGTTGTTGTTGTTGTTGTTGAGCCTGTTGCTGATGTAGTTGCTATTGCAGTGGCAAGTGTTGTAGCTATTGGAGCTGTTGTGGCCACTAAAGCTGCCAAAGTAGAAGGAACTGTTGTAGTAACTGTAGGAATAGTAGTGATAGTAGCTACTTCCATGCTGGCCTATTTCTCCTGCACCAACTTATCCATCTCATTTTCCATTTCCTTTAATTAAGCATTTAACTGAAGAATGAGGTCCATCATATCATCTTTTTGGCTTTGATTCTCTAGAACTTCCTTGGTCTATATATATATATATTGTAACATTGAAAGGAATATAATAAAAAATCAATCCGATAGTCCCAATTTCGGGATCTAGGGGAAAATCTCTATGTATATTTGTTTTATGCTTTTTTCTCTCACCATTGTTTATTTTCTATTTTTTAGAATCCGTAAGCAGGTAATTTCTGTACGGAGTTAAAACCTATAATTTGGCTTATTGATTAGATAAGAGTTTTGGCATATTTTATATACCATATAAATTCAACTCATCTTTTCACTACTAATTGTTTCATTTTTTCAATGATAAATGGGTATATGCATGTGATGATTTCAAGGTTGTTTGGATCTGCAGGAAAGGGAACCTTCACCACCTCCATCTTAGACATCCTCACATTCTCTTGTGAACCCCAAATTTTGTCCTAAAAATTTTGTTCATGAGATTCTTCTCCTAGGGTCACCAAGAGCATCCCTCTTAGTGAAAAACAGACCTTCAAAAGGTTCTAAGCTTGGTAATACACGACACATGTAGTAGCCTCCTGTAGCACACCTGTAGTAGCATGTTTCCTCACTAATTTTGTTCCTTACTACAATTTGGACTTACTTTGGAAGGATGTTGATCACTAGTTGTGACTTCACGATTAAGGGAAGCTCATAGGCCACACAAAACAATTCATTTCCTTCACAGCAAAAACATAATAGTGTTAGTTTTTGTTGGGTTATGTTATATTCTTTCCATGACTAGCCCACGTAGTTAACCGGGGACTTAGAGGGGGAGCGGAGCCCCCCTTCATTGTGCCAATTGTGTAGCAGGGTGGGGGGGGGGCTCACAGGGGGTTTGAGGCATACCCGTAACCCCACTTTATGGGGTTTTGGACCCTATGTTAGGATGGGTGGACCCACCTATGGTTTTGTGCATGATTTTCACACATGTTTTTTGGACACTATGGTTTTTGGTCCATGGTTTTGGACACGATGGTTTTCGGTCCATGGTATTGGATGCTTCGGCATGTATAAATATGTTTGTAACATTGAAGGAAATATGAAATCCAAGCTGGTAGTTCTAGTTTGGGGACACGGGAAAGTTGTTTATGTGTTTATGCTCTTCGGCAATTATTTATTTCCTTGTTTTAAAATTTGTACTGCAAGGTAATATTCCTGTACAGGTTTAAACCTACATTTGGTTATCAGAGCGTTTTGGCTTCAAAGGGGACACCTTTGTTGCTGAGGGTTTCGCTCGGGCCTATGGTAGACCCTGTTCAGTGGGAGATCTGCGAGATTGATTTTGGTGGTGAAAGAAGATGGCAAGTAGTGGAAAGATAGAGATTCAAAAATTTAATGGTCAGAGTTTTGAGTTGTGGAAACTCAAGATGGAGGATCTATTGGTGGATAAATATCAGTGGATCATGGTAGATCCAGGTACTAAACCAACCAAAGTTCTCGATGAAGAATGGAAGAAGTTGGATCGGAAGGAAAAGAGCACAATCCGCAATTGTGTGTCTTAGATTTAGTATTGCTGAATGTATCAAGGGAAGCTACGGTGAAGGCTTTGTGGGACAAGTTAGGGACTTTGTAGCAATCTAAGTCTCTGGTGAATAAATTGTTCCTGTGGAAAAATCTGTATAACCTGAGGATGAAAGATGGAGACTCTGTGACAGAGCATCTGCACGCATTTAATACTGTGGTAAGTCAGTTAGAATATGTTGATATTAAAATTTCAGATGAAGATAAGTGCATCAGTTTGATGTGTTCTCTACCAGATTCGTGGGATAGTATGGTTATTACAATAGGTAGCAATGCCACTACCTTGCAGTTTGATGAAATAGTCTCATCCTTGCTGACAGAGGAGATGAGACGGAAAAATATGGAGAGCCAGAACGGTGATGCCTTGTCTGTATGAGGACGATCCTAGAACAGAAACAAAAATAAGTCATCGAGTGGGAGATCTAAATCTCCAGGAAAATCTATAAAGGTGGTGTGCTGGAAATGCAAAAAGGAAGGACACTACAAAAGGGACTGTAAATCTAAAGCTCCTAATAAGGGAAAAGGATCTGATGATGCTCCTTCTATAGAGGCGAAAACCACCTCAGATGGAGGTGGGGATGTGTACTTGGCTTCTTCAAGAACACATGTAAATCATGAGGCATGGTTGATTGACTCAGGTGCATCCTTTCACTTCACTCCCCATAGAGAGTGGTTCTGCGAGTATGAGAGACACGATGGTGGTGATGCCTTCTTAGGGGATGATAGGAAGGCCAGAATCATTGGTCACGGAAAGGTAAAGTTGAAGTTGCAAGGTGGAAGGGTTAGAACACTTCCCGGTGTTCTGCATATTCTTGCATTGGCTAAAAATCTGATTTCTGTAAGCAAGCTGGATGATGTAGGTGTAAAAACAGTGTTGGAGAAGGATACCTGCAACATGGTTTGGGGAGCACTAGTATTGATGTGAGTGGTTCAAATTGGAACTCTGTACAAGCTGCAAGGTAGCATTGTTATTGATGGGTGCAACAGTTTTGTGGTTCCTGAAAGTGGAGTAGAAAATCTAGTGGTCTCTGGAGAGAAGACCATGTTGTGGCATCAAAGGCTTGGAC
>APFE030229676.1:185892-236907 GCA_000404065.3 Pinus taeda
CATTATCCTTTTCTTTAGTTATATCCCTTCTACACCCTAAAGTGTTAATATATCAAAGGATTATGGTAAAAATAATGAAATTATCTATCATCACGATTTAACTAATTGTTATCACTCCTTATGTAGGAAAAGGACAAAATGGAACAATTGTTGTTCCCTAGCTAGGAAACAACATACAGGCAGCAAGTCAAGGATGGAGTGCGTAGTTATGGATAAGAACAAAGGAGATCACAACATCAGTGCAAGGAAAGAAAGTTAATTGAAGATGGAAGATTGCGTGAATCCCTCGGGATCTCTTGATCCTGAGGGATCACTATTACTATTTTACCCTCCTTACCACTTGGCCATTATAAAAGGAAACGATTGTAAAGAGAACAAGGGATTGGATATTATTCAGAAATTACTATTGTATTTTTAATTTGATCATCGACTCTCGTTGTTGAAACAGAGTACGAACTGGTTGTAACTATTCTGCAAATGATTAATATATAATAAAGTTGTTGTTCCTTCTCTCATACTGAAGTAATCCGGTGGTGTTCACTGGCAGCTAAGGGCCCAGCCCTGGTGGATTCACTTGTTGTTCCTGTATCATTCTTTTACGATTTCTGTCGTGTGATGGTTTGGTTTGATTTCCATTTATCACATCGCTTTGCTATTTCATATTCTTGGACTTAACATAATTACTCTGTTTTACATGCTACAAAAGTATTAGTTCAAGTTGTTATTCAATTACCTGTTTCAATATTTCTTATCATGATTTTAGATTTAGTCATTTGAGTTCAGTGTTCTATTTGCAATCTAGTAATTTAGTTCAGCATGCTATATTGAGATTCTCCACTGTAAAGAGCATTGACTACTGCTATCTACACTCTCAGACCGAGATCCATATTGTTCAGATTAGAAAATACTTTTGGAATATCAATTATTTAAAAGAGAAATGAGTTATTGTTACTGTATTCTTGACTGATACTTGAATCAATGTTTGGTTTGGTTTCGATTAGCAAGTTAAGCTTTATTTTAATTGTAATTTGAGCTCACTAGCTGCATCCATTTACTCTTGTATTTGAGAGCACTGCACTACAATTTAGAAACATTACTCTTGAGTAAATAGCCGCCACAAATTGTATACACTCTTGAAGTAGAAAATCTTGCCTGGATTGATAAGTAATGTGAAGATAATTTGGAGTTAAAAAGACACCTTTTATACCTCAACATTTTGGTGCTGTTGCCGGGGAGAGTGTAGCCATTTCTAAGGAGTAGTGTGCATTTGATGAGTTCCTGTTAGGAGAGAATTGGGTATTAAAAACATAAGGTAAGAACCTGCATACAGAGCATGTAAAAACCTTGCTCCCCTGACTGCTTTCCAGTAGAATTGTTAAGAAATTAGTGTAGAAGTAAATATTTGAGTTATGTGTATGAATAAAAAGAAAAAACCTGAAAACAATCCAAATCCACTACCCAAAACTGACAAAGCTAAGGGACCAGTGACCCTTGGTCATTCAACCTTCATAGATGACATCATTAAGAAAGCCGAATCTCAGCCATCAGTAGGCCCTAGGAAAGTTGCTTCCAGACAACCTACTAGCTCCCTTCGGGCCACAGATTCACCATCCATAGCCTCTGCTGAGGTGCATAGAAAAATAGAAGAGACTAAGCAAATTTTTCAAGAAATTGAAAATTCTCACCCAATTTCTTTACAAGAAGGGAATTCTAGTAATCTCCGTGAAGGAGGAGGAGAAACAAGGGAAATAGAGGAGCCAAGATCCCCTCATGAAATAACTCAAACACTCAGCAGCCCAGATAAGGGGAGTGTTGTTAAAATTATCCAAGAAGAAACAAAAGAAACCGAGGAGCAAAAATCCCCCCAGGTGGTAGTTCAAAAATGAACATTCATAATCTCAGACCAAGGGAGTGTTGTTAAGCTCATCCCCATCCCTTCCTGTAATCCTAGGAATAACTCTTTGGAAATCCCAAAAGGGTATTGGCACATATTTGATCAAATGGCTCAGAACCAACCAACACCTCAGACCTCCACGATGTAGTATCCCATCATGGACACAACATTCAACGTACCTATGAAAGCCATTCCTCTCTAGAATAATCCTACCTTCCACGGGCTAACATCAGAGGATCCAGATGCATTTCTGTTTGAGTTTGGTGTATTGTGCCAAGGATATGACTATACCACTGATCCCCCAAAACTAAAGTTATTTCTCTCCACATTAAAAGGAATGGTTTATGGGGTTAGGTAGGGGCGTTATAAACGACTGGGATCAGATGAAAACTGCCTTCCTAAAGAAATATCAGGACTATTGCAGATCCAAAGAATTAAAAGATGAGATATTTCAAATGATAGCAAGACCTAGTGAAACATTGGAGGAATATGTAGATCGCTTTCAATACAATCTCCAGAGGTCTCCTTATGCATCTTTTCCCTTGCCTAATAATGTGTTGAAAACTACACTAATTAAAGGGATGAAAGAACAATGGAATGAAACATTAAACATTATGCATAAAGGTGACATATATCAGGAAAATTTTGCTGACATCATTAATTTGTGGATCAGGTGTTCAAGAGGCAGCACAAGGCTGAAGCCAACAAAACGTGACATGATCACAAGGGATAACAAAGTCTCTGGTGGAGGAATAACTTGCACAGAAATTGGCAATCTATTAGAGGATTTCAAAACTGATATCCTAGGGACTCTGACAACACAGTTGGACATTATGTAGGCCAAACAAAAGCAAGCAGAAGCATAACAAAACTTGGTAATATTCTGTCCTAGATGCAGAAAGAAGCATAGCCATAAAGAGTGTCTATTGGATACGGTCAAAATTTGTGCCATCTGTACAAAAGATCACACCACAGAAAGCTACCCATCACTCCCATAACTTAAAGTAGTCTACAAAGAAGTAGAAGAAGAAACAGAACCGATTTACCTAATAAATCAACGCTGCCAATGGCAGTCACGACAAACAGGTATGCCCATTGATCCATCCTCTTCTTTTCAGCCTCCTCAGTTTAATGCTCAACAGTATAATGGAATGTGGTAGAATCATCCACCTTTCTCCATCTTGTCACAATAGCCATTCCCCATGTCACCATGGCCAAATCAAACAAATCAAACCAATTGGCCGAACTTTCCTTGTTGTCCACCATTTTGGCAAAATAACGCATATTCAACACAATGTTCACCCTCCACCTCGCAGAGTCAAAACTAGCAGTCGAACTGGAAAAGACCCATAAATTAGCTAGAAGGAACAATACCCCTCCCTCAACCCACACTGCTAGCACCTTATACATTGCAACAAAACCCCCAGAACAACTTAAGGCCACAGCTCCCAGCCCAACCCAACCCGAACCCCAACAACAGACCGGTTCAATTTTTGCAAATTATTGAAGGACTAGAACCAGAAACCGAGTTAAGGGAGTGTAATGACCTTCAATTAAGATCTGGGTGTATAATAGAATCAGAGGGGGATAAAAATGTTCACATTGAAAATCCATTACCTATAGAACAAACACCACAAGAAAATAATCTGGTTAGAGAGAAAACTCATGAACAAGCAACCACCTCTTCTCCACCATTCCCAGAATGGCTAATCATACCTCACCCGATAGAACACCCTGATTTTGATCTTCTAGGAGAATTGAAAATTTTGCGTATAAAAATACCACTCCTCCAGGCTATTCAAGATATCCCAATTTATGTAAAAACCATCAATATTCTTACAACCACCACTTGTCAAAAGCTTGGCATTACATCATTATACCCAACCACAACCTTATTGGAGTTGGCTGACCGATTGGTAGTCATACCATAAGGAACATTGCATGATGTAATGGTGTCTGTAGGCTCTTGGGAATACCCTGCAGACTTTCTGATCATCAATCCTAGAAACCGACTAGATGGACACCCCTTAATTCTAGGTAGACCTTGGCTAGAAACTGCAGATGCTTACATTAGTTGTCAAATAGGTAGCATGACTATAGCAAGAGGAAGCAATGTAAAGAATTTAGCCTTATATCCTCCAACTCAACCAATTTTAACAATAATCAAAACCAGAAAGCAACCTGTATCATACCTAACTGAAAACATTAGATCACCACTAGCCATAGAAGATGCTCTTGAATTTAAAGATCAAGCAGAAGACGACATCATTAACAACTTCATTAACCAACCAGAAGCCGAATCCCATCTAAAATGTCACATGATTGAAGCAACATTCGAGAATGAAGTAGAAGAAGATCCCCTAAAAGATACTAATGATCAATCAATACCAACCACCTTTGTTTATAACAACAAAACAATAGAAATTGAGCCAGGAAAAACTTTGAACACTAACAAAAACCTAACTGCTAACCAAGAGTAAAAGCTGGTTCAACTCTTGAGAAAATATAAAGAAGCCTTTGCATAGGATTACTCGGAAATGAAAGGAATTGATCCCTCGTTGTGTACGCACCACATGTATATAGAAAAGGATGTTAGACCTATTCGCCAACCCCAACAGAGATTAAATCCTCATCTTAAAGATATTGTGAAAGCTAAATTGCAAAAACTTTTAGATGTAAACTTTATCTACCCAATATTTGATAGCAAGTGGGTCTCTCCATTAGTAGTTGACTTTAGGGAACTGAATAAAGAAACACAAAAAGACCACTTTCTCCTTCCATTCATTGACGAAGTCTTGGACACATTGGCAGGGAAGAAATTCTTTTCTTTCCTAGATGGCTTCAGTGGATACAATCAGATTTAGATTGCCCCTGAAGATCAGGATAAAACTACCTTTACCCGCCCTTGGGAAACATTTGCTTACAGGGTCTTACCCTTTGGGATGTGCAATGCATCTGCCACATTTTATAGGGTTGTAGTCAACATTTTTTTAGATTTGATAAGTGAAGGGCTCGAAGTGTATATTGGTGACTTCACACCTTATGGGGATGACTTTGAGCCAGCATTACGAACATTAGAAAAGGTGTTGCAAAGATGCATTACCACCAGGCTCTGTTTAAGCCATGAAAAGTATCATATGATGATGACCGAGGGACTCATCTTAGGTGATTATATCTGAGTAGCTAGAATACAGGTAGAATCGGCTGAAATTCAGATAATTCTATTAATACCTACCCCTACCACACAAATAGAGGTACACAGTTTTTTGGGATTTTCTGGTTATTATAGAATATTTATAAAGAATTTTTCGCAGATTGCTGCACCATTATATGCACTAACAGGAAATATTGATTTCATTTGGATAGATAAATGTGACAGTGCTTTCGAGGATTTAAAGAGGCTTGTATCAACAACCCCGGTGCTAAGGGGCCCAAACTGGGATTTTCCATTCTAGATTTCATCTGATGCTTCAGACACAACAATCAGAGCAGTTCTTGGATAGGAGGAAGATAAAAAGCCATATGCAATATATTATATTAGCAAAAATCTATCTCCTGCTGAATTAAACTATACTGTGACTGAAAAAGAATTTTTAGCTGTAATATATGCTGTAAATAAATTTAGACATTATATAACTGGATATCCTGTAGTTTTATATACAGATCACTCTGCCATTAAATATCTCGCAAATAAACCTGTTACAAATGGAAGAGTGACAAGATGGTTGATTCGCTTATAGGAATTTTACATCACAATTAAGGATCGATTTGGAAAAGAGAACCCTGTAGCTAATTTTCTCTCACGAATGCCAAAGCCAGCTGATGCAGTAGTAGTTGAGGATCAATTTCCTAATGAACATTTATTTGTTGTTATTGTCAAAACACCATGGTATATGGACATTGAAAATTACTTGGTAGTAGGCAAATTACCAAAGCACCTAACACCTAATGAAGAAAACAAATAGTGCAGCGTAGTACCCGATTCTCTTGGATCGGGGGCTACTTATTCCACACAGGGGTAGATATGCACATTAGAAGATGCGTCCGGGAAGATGAAGTGTTTGACATTCTAAAAGCATGCCATGATGGGTCGTGTGGTGGGCATTTTGTAGACCACAGAACCGGTCACAAAGTCTTACAAACAGGCTTTTACTGGCCCACTATCTTTAAAAATGCTAAAATGTTTATTCAAGCCTGTGATAACTGCTAGAGGGCGGGATGCCCTAGAAAATCTGATGAGATGCCTCTGAACCCGCAATTAGTAATCAAGCCATTTGAGCGGTGGGCATTAGATTTCATTGGTCCTATTAACCCATCATCCAATCAAAAAACATACATACTGGTTGCAACAGAATATGTTACTAAATGGGTTGAGGTAGAGGCGCTACCAAGAGTTACTGAGGATTCAGTGATACATTTTATTTTCCAATTATTTGTGTGATATGGCCGCCGAGAGACATAATTACAGATGGAGGACCACAATTCATGGATAACAAGATTGTTGAAACATTGAGAAATTACCATATTCTCCACAAAATTACAACTCCGTACCACCCACAGGAAAATGGCCAAGTAGAAAGTACTAATAAGGTAATTGAGGCAATACTTACAAAAGCAGTTGCATCACACAGACATGACTGGGGTTCCAGATTTCTAGAAGCCTTGTGGGCATACCACACAACATGGAGAAATACCACAGGATATTCACCATATCAGTTAGTATTTGGTAAACAACCCATCTTCCCAATCGAATTCGAGATTCAAACATTAAGAATAGCCCAGGAGGTGGGTTTGAATTTAAATGAAGCCCAAATCAATAGATTACAACAAATCAATGAATTAGATGAAATCAGGCTACCTACTCTTCAACACACTGCACTAATCCAACAACAGAGAGTGAAATGGCATGATGCCCTTATTAAAAAGAAGATCTTCCACGAAGGAGATTGGGCACTCCTATATGATTCCAGGTTCCAGGATTTCCCTAGAAAACTCCAGACAACCTTATATGATACAAAAAGTACATGATAATGGCACCATTACATTGGCAACCATTGATGGATATGGCTATTCTTTTATAGCAAATGGTCATCGAGGGCGACTGTATCGCAAACCACTTACCAGGGAGTCCTTTTGCCAATAGTTACGGGAATCTTCCACCATGCAAATTCTCACTAAAGAGGATAACCCATCCTCAGCATCAATCCAGTGAACAACTCATTTGTTTTTGAATTTTGTATATAGATTTTTCTTTCTATTTAAATTTGCTTGTATAAACTGTACTTTTTTTGTACAGATTTTCGTGTTGTTCCATCTAAGGAGCAGTTGTTGTTCCTCTTAAGGAACAATAGTCGTTCCATTTAAGGAACAACAATTTTCTCTTTATTTAATTTTTTTGTTGTTCCATTTACGGAACAACAGTCCCCTATATATATGATTTTCATGTTGTTCCATTTAAGAAACAACAGTTTTGCATACATTTTCTTAATATTGTTCCTCTTAAGGGACAATTGCTATCCCTCTTAAGAAACAACAACCATTCCATTTAAGGAACAACAGTTCCGCGTGTGTTTTATTTTTGTTGTTCCTCTTAAGGAACAACTGTTGTTCCTCTTAAGGAACAAGAACGGTTCCATTTAAGGAACAACAGTTTTGCGGATGTTTTCTTTTTGTAGTTCCATTTAAGGAACAATAGTCATTCCATTTAAGGAACAACAGATTTGCGTGTGTTGTTCCTCTTAAGGAACAACAGTCTCGTGTGTTTGTATTTTTGTTGTTCCATTTAAGGAACAACTGCTGCTCCTCTTAAGGAACAACAACCATTGCATTTAAGGAACAAAAATCTCTCCTGCTTGTATTTTTTTGTTGCTCCATTTAAGGAACAACTATTTTTCCTCTTAAGGAATAGTAGTCGTTCCATTTAAGGAACAACAATCTCGCATGTATTTTCTTTTTGTTGTTCCATTTAAGGAACAACTATTGTTCCTCTTAAGGATCAACAACCGTTCCATTTAAGGAGCAATAGTTTCGCGTGCGTTTCTTTATGTTGTTCCATTTAATGAATCGTTGTTGTTCCATCTAAGGAACAAAAACCATTCCATTTAAGGAACAACAATTCCGTTTACATTTGTTTTCGTTGTTCCGTTTAGGGAACAATTGTTGTTCCCTTTAAAGGAACAACAGTTGTTCCATCTAAGGAACAATAGTTTGATATGTGAGTGCTTTACGCTGTTCCATTTAAGGAACAATTGTTGTTCCTCCTAAGGAACAATTGCCATTCCTTCCAAGGAACAACAGTTTTGTCATTATTTGTTGTTCCCCCGAAGGATCAGCACTTTCGCTTACGCTCATTTTTCCGTTGTTCCTCTTAAGGAACAATAGTTTCGTGTGCAATTCTTTTTGTTTTTTTGATGTTCCTCCTAAGTAACAACAATTTTGTGTGCCATTTGTCTTTCTGCTATTCCTCTTAATGAACAACGACGGTTCCTTTTAAGGAACAACACCCTTTTTTGTGTGCATTTTTTGTTGTTTTTCCTCTTAAAGAACAACACACTTTTTGAGAAGTTTTTCTTGTGAATATTGTTTCACTCTTCATGATCCTTTGAAAGCAAGAATACAAACATATATGCAAGGATACAAAATTTAAAGGTTACCAGAATAAGCAAATCAAAGATAAATTATCATCTTTAATGAGATTGCTTTGTATTGATTAGAAAAGGGGAGGACACAACTATCTATATCACTTTGTTGTCCTTATTTTCATTATATCTCAAATTGATTGATTACTTTTACCATGTTGGTTCTTCCCTAATTCTCATAATTCTCTTTGCTTATTATCATTGAGTTAGAATAAGGGCATATTTTCTTCTATTGATATGTTCAGACTTCTTCCACCATCCCTACTCTTAAGGAGTGTTGAGCCATCCTCTATATATAAATAGGAAGTGTTATATAAAAGAAAAGAAAAAAGAAGAAAATAAAATATATATGTGTGTGTGTGTGTGTGTGTGTACTAACAATTCTATGATTTGTCAGATGGAGGATAGGGGGTCTCATCATGAGCCAGCCTACAATGGATCATAAGGAAGTAGTGAAGTGGCATTCCCACCATGGCCACCACACCAGGGATATGATCCAATGGACACATTAGAAAAATAGAAGTCCTTGGAACAGGAGGTCTCATCACGAGCCGACCTGCCCACCTTTCACTCCTTCCCAGTGAATGGCATTGTGATCCATCTGGTTTCCAAGCCGCATAATGGTCTCCACTCTGACATCACAAGGCACTTTCCTAATTATACATAAAGGACCATGATTCTAAAGGGTGAAAAAACAACTCTGTCAAGGTTATAAACACCAGTGGGAAACAGAGCTCTGCTGATTGTATTGGAGTCATGTTTTCAACATCAATAGTAATTATAAGCCCTTTTCTTATTTCTTTATCTTTATTTCAAAAGAGATTATGTTCTCAATTCCTTTTGAACCTTTATGCATGAAATATCATTTAAAAAGTCAAGCATAATGGTTTAAGTGGAATAATGACCGCATAGCATTTTACCCACATTAGATGTCCTTTCCCCTTTTCAAATTACTCCATGGAATCTCTATATTTATTCGTAATTATCATGCTATGCATCAATTTCAGAAACTCGATATTTTTGTGATCTTGTCATAAATATGTACAACTTACCATTTTTACCACTATACGATTGTCGTCAGTACGTCGTTCCTACATTTAATTGGTCGAAGACGACCTATCATTTTTCAGGGGGGCGCGGGTGACTTCCAAAGCACTTTTGCATATGTGTCAGTCTTTTATTTGGTTGTACCAGGCTACATGATATCCCATAATAGCAAGTTCTTAACGGTATCTATGTTAAGAAAGTATTATCTAAATTTAACAGCTTCTTCTTCCATTGCTCACTCTGTGTATTGTTGTGTTACCTGTGTTAAATCTAACAATGTGCAGAATTTAGACAAAATGGGAGGGTGATCAGTACACAGTGAGCCACAGACACTAGCTATTTTTGATGCTGCTCGAGAAATTTTAGTATGAGCCGGATGTGTCGTATATTTTACACGACTGCAACAATCCAATGAAACCGTGGCTATCGATTTTTTACAGAATTTGCAGGATGATCATTCTATAATAAGAGGAAGGTGAATGACAGTAACAGATGCAGTAATAGCTGAGATGTCTGGATTACCAGCAGTCAGACCCATATGGATGCATAAAAAATTGAGGCTACAAGACACCATTGCCGCCTTTCGGGATGAGGGACAAAACCTGATTGTCAAAGGAAAAGGAGTTCAACCTTCATCTCTGGGAGAACCATGGATAGAGCTGGCTAGAATCATTCAGAGCTATATCACATGCGACATAAGAAAATATGTGGTAAGACCACGCCACCTCAAATTATTAGCAGTTTTAAAACAGACATGTTCTGTAAACTTGCCTGCATATTTGAAATTCTTGTTGCATGACACTGCTCAAAGGATAAAGAAATCACAGCATATCGAGACTATTGTAAGTCATCATTGTTTAATTAAGCTGATAGTAAGCTACAATCTAGCCCAACAACAAACCAGTTAGGAAGACTAAGTGTTTACTATAGAGGGGGGGTTAGCCTTACCTGGCCCAAAAAGGAAAAGTACTACCAACACAACAAATAGACCACAAAAACGCAGGCAATATGCCAAGACAAGTCAGGGAACAGCTAAAAACTTCTGGGTAGCAGTAGCCAACCCTTAGAATTATCTATCCCTGAAAACGACCAACCTTTACAGCTGGAAGGAAGAGATAACCTAGAGTCAGAATTGAGGAGGAAACAGAGCATACTAGTGAAGAGGAGAGGGATGAAACATAGCTTCCCTTAACTCCCAGCACAAGTCCACGACAAGATTTACTTCATGATGTTGAATTTGCCTAGATTTTGACCAATATGAGTGAATATATACAACCCGAAAGTCTGCTCAACCTCAATATTGAAGCAGCACAATCGGAAGAAAACCCTGCCCACAATCGGAGTATATCAGAAGAAATAATTGGTGAAGCAGAAATAGGGGCAGAAGCCATTCAGGAAGAGGCGGACCAAACTAGGGATACCCCTCCAGAAGAACCTAGTTAGGTCAATTTAAACATAGAAGATGTGGGCCAAAAAGAGGAAATAGAAAACAGTCAGGGTAAAGACACAACCCTTCAAGAACAAAACCAAAATGAGCTACCGAGCTTGGTAAGAGAATAAATGATTAGTGAAATAGTTGTTCCTCCCAGAAAGAAGAAAAGCGAAATTAAGAGGTTGAGAAAGGAACAAAAGAAGCTGTAGAATTTAGTGAAAAGACTCAGACAAAAGATAAGGACATTAAAAAGGGGGAAAATTTCAAGCAGAACCCTGAAAATGGTGAATGCAACTATTCAAACTGAATCCCAATATACAAGGGTTACTAGGACTCAAACTGAGTCCTAGTTCATTCAAATTGATAAGGAACAACATGTAACTGTTACAGAAGCGGTTGCCCAAACAGAGAATGTAATTTTTTGTAATGTAGCTGTTCAAACGGAGGTAATATCCTCCAATAGTGTGGCCACCCAGACAGAAAGACTGACTTTCCATAATAAAAGAATGCAAACTTTAAGCATTTCATCCCATGATAAGAGTATTCAGACTACAGGTCCTCAGTCTCATAACAAGAACACCCAGACAAATATCCAAGCCAAGATGTTTTGATAGGAAGAAATCCTGGTATAACAAATCTCCAAAAGAATCTAGCACAGGCTTAGTTGACCATAGAAAGGCTTGAGGAAGAGACTGTTCCCCAACAAAGGTACCAAGAATTACGGAGGCAATTGCAGGATATCAACGCATAGGAAAGCGAGGCCTTCGAGAAATGTCAAAGGGCAGAAGAAATAAATGAGAAAGTAAAGATTAGACTGGAGGCAGTCATGCATCAAAGGGATACTCTCTGTTCCCTATACATTTATGTTTTAGCATGCAGGTCCCTTGCCAAGAACTATGCTTTATTTTTGTTAGAAAGGGATTTACAGTTAAAAATTAATGCTTTTAGGGCAGGGAAATCCATAGAATTGAAAACTGTGGAAGATTTCATAAATTGCTGTAAACACCATGGGGTGAAATTTCAATGATTACTCTGTGAGTTTTATTTGCATAATTTTGTATTGGAAGAAGAAATGGAGAAGAATCCCAGCCCTTTTGTGGGGGATATACAATTTCAAGCTTTCATTTCATTTTTTGTTAACCAGTTGAATGGTTCAAAGCCCATAATACTTTATAGAGGTAGGAAAATGGGTTGGACCTTTGGGTCAGGGGTGAACTAAAAAACCCACTGCAAATGCTGGCCAAACACAGAATTTTGATGCGAAAGGAAGGAGTAATCCAGGTATTGGGGCCCATGCACAAAGAAATTGTCGAGCAGTGGGTAGAGTCTTTTCTCTCTATCAAAGGCAACTCCTTGGCAGTAGCTAAATTCAGATGGACAGTTTCCAATCATAATGTGCAGGACAGAGAACCATTCAACTATAAAAACTTTAAATTGGTCGTAGATCACTTTGTTACTTATAGCAACCTCATCTTGAGGGAAGGCCCATATTGGCTAGGCTGTCGATTTCGTAGTCCTATTGTTTGGTATCCTGTAGAACACTATAAACCTATATATGAATTACCTGAAGGACAGACAGGACACATTTTTGAAACCTTGGCCAAGAATCATGGGTTCAGGCCACTTCATGACAATCCTTCTCCAGCCTATTCCTTGACTACTCTGCATACAAACTATATGGTTTTCATGAGGACATGAAATGTTAGGTGTGGAGCCTGATTATCTTCTGTATTCAAAGGTATCGCCGCATTGGACCCTAGTTCAAAATGGGGTGGCAACGCCACCCTTAAAATATTTGCTGCAGGGGGTGTCCAGGGGGGGCAACTATGACCTTTTGGGAGCCCCCCCCTAGCGAGGGGGTTCGGGGCCAGTGCCCCCGAAGCTGAGAATAGATGTAAAATTGCCTTGTAAAATTTTGTAATTTTGTAGTCAATCTTAGTTTTTCATTAGGCGGAGATCTGACGGTAGAAGTTATGTTTAATTTAGGGGTTTTTGCCCTAGAAGGAAACCCCTCGCTATATATGAGGGAATTGTATTGTGACTATGTAGATCTATATTCTGAGTGAGGAAGATAGAGGAGATTGAGAGTGAAGAGGGAGTTACATCGGATCTACTGTAGGTTGTATCTCTTTAGTTTGCTGGATAATATAATAAAAGAAGGACTAGCTGTTTCTCCATGGATGTAGCCCGAACTGGGTGAACCACGTATATCTGTGTCTCTGTTGTTTTATGCATTTTCTGTGTTTATATTTCTGCAATATTTTATGTGTTCCATTGCTCTATAATATATAATTTTCTAACAATTGGTATTAGAGCCGAAGGTCTATTTGGCTGATAAACTCGTAGGAGAGAAGGATTCCTGGTTTGAGTGGGAGCAATGGTGGAATATGGTAGGTTTAAGGTTGAAAAATTCAACCGCCAAAACTACCAGCTATGGAAGATGTAGATGGAGGATTATCTGTGTCAGAGAGATCTGTACCTACCATTGAGCGGAAAGACAAAGAGGCCGAAGAGTATGACAGACACAAAATGGAATATTCTCGACAGAAAGGCACTTGGAACAATATGGCTATGCCTAGTGGCTTCGGTAGCGTTTAATATTTCAAAGGAAACGACAACAGAGGGTTTAATGTCGGCATTAGCCAAACTATATGAAAAACCCTCGGCCTAAAATAAGGTATTTCTTATGAAGCATTTATTTAATATGAAGATGTTAGAAGGTGGATCTGTTGCTGATCATTTAAATGACTTTAATATAGTTAGAAGTTAGTTAAGTTCTATAAGGGTAACTTTTGATGATGAAGTTAGGGCTCTATTATTTCTGTGCTCATTGCCAGAAAGTTGGAATGGTTTAGTTATGGCCATTAGT
The DNA here is from genome assembly GCA_000404065.3 of Pinus taeda. NCBI lineage: Eukaryota > Viridiplantae > Streptophyta > Pinopsida > Pinales > Pinaceae > Pinus > Pinus taeda. The sequence continues at coordinate 199,773 of APFE030229676.1, forward strand.
AACTATGTCTCTGGATCTAGTACTTTAAATTTTGATGATGTTGTCGGTGCAATCCTTAGTGAGGAAATATGACGAAAAAGCTCCGATGAGACATCAGGTAATGCTTTGACTGCAGAGACTAGGGGAAGAAAAATGGAAAGAGGAAAGAGCCCAGGATATCACAGTAAGTCAAGAAAAGGAAGATCCAAGTCCAGATCGGGGATAGTGTGATGGAAATGCGGGAAGAAATGACACCTGAAGAAAGACTATAAGTCTCGGAAGGGAAAAGAAGGAGATGCGTAGTAAGAAACTAATCTTGAAGTGAATGTAATAGGTGATGTGTTGAAAGATGCTTTGATTCTTTCATTAGAAAATATTATTGATGCCTGGGTGGTAGATTCAGGGGCCTCATTCCATGCCACACCCGATAGGAAACATTTTTAAGATTATGTTCAAGGAGATTTTGGACAGGTTCGATTGGGTGATGATAAACCCTATAAAATAATTGGAATGGGTACAATTTTCATAAAACAAAAAAATGAAAATCAGAGGCGATTGAAGGAGGTAAGGCATGTTCCAGATCTGAAGAAAAATCTGATTTAAATAGGCAGTTGGGAGGTGAAGGTTGCTTAACTACTTTCACATATAAAAACTGTAAGGTCACTAAAGGATCCCTGGTAATAACGAAAGGAGGAAAGGTTGGTACATTGTATTTATGCAATGGTATTTCTAATTCTATTAATGCTTTAACCTCTACAGGAGAAGATATGACATTGTGGCATCATAGGCCCAGGCACATGAGTGATAAGGGGATGCAGATTCTTTACTCAAGAAATTTGTTGCCAGGTTTGAAGCCTGTTGATTTAAAATTCTTTGAGAATTGTGTTTATGGAAAACAGAAGAGAGTCAGATTCCTTAGAGTTGGGAAAGAAAAGAATATCGAAAAATTAGAGCTTGTGCATACAAATGTATGGGGACCTTCTTAGGTATCATCTCTTGGTGGCTCTTGTTATTATGTTACTTTGATTGATGGTGCAACCAAAAAAACTTGGATTTATTGTATTTGAAATAAATCTGATGTATTTGATACTTTCAAGAAATGGAAAGCTTTGGTTGAAAATGAGACAGGAAAAAGGTTGAAGTGTCTCAGATTAGACAATGGAGGTGAATATTGCAGCAAAGAGTTTGATAGGTACTGTTATGAGAATGGAATTTGCAGAGAGAAGACAGTTCCAGGAACACCACAAGAAAATGGTGTGTCAGAAAGGATGAATAGGACAATCATGGAGCGTGCAAGGTGCATGAGATTGCATGCAGGATTGCCTTCACAATTTTGGGCAGATGTTGTAGATGCTGCTGTTTATCTAATAAACAACAGGCCTTCAAGTTCCTTGGATGGTGGTATTCCAGAGGAGGCATGGACAAGAAAAAAGGTAAACTACTCTTTTTTAAAGACTTTTGGTTGTGAAGCCTTTGTCCACATTAATAAATAAAATAGAACAAAGCTTGAGGCAAAATCAAAGAAATGTACCTTTATTGGATATGGTGTTAATGATTTTGGTTATGTCTTTTATGATTATGAAAAACACAAAATCATTAGTAGCAGAGATGTCATATTCAATGAAAAGGTTTTGTATAAGGATTAGCTACAGGAAAATAAATAGGAAAAAGAAAATAGAGAATACACAGTGCTTGACGATATCATAGGAAAAGTGATGGCGCCTGAAAATCATAATGATCAACAGCCAAAACAACAACCACAACAGTAACAAGCACCCCAAACACCTGAAAGTGGTGTTAGAAGATCTACCAAGATAAGTAGACTCCCTGAACGATACTCTCCTTCATTATATTATGTATTGTTGATTGATTCTGGTGAACTAGAATGTTATGAAGAAGTAGTGCAGGTAGAAACCAAGAAGAAGTGGGAGCAAACCATGAAAGAAGAGATGGACTCCTTAGCACATAACCAGACTTGGGACTTAGTCAATTTTCCTGCAGGTAAAGCAAAATTACAGAATAAATCGGTTTACAGGTTGAAGGAAGAAGATGGAGGTAGAAAAAGGTATAAAGCTAGAAAATGACTTCAATCAGAACTATTCTAAGTCTAGTAGCAGCTGAAGATTTGCATCTTGAGTAGTTAGATGTAAAGATAGCCTTTCTCCATGGGGATTTGGAGGAAGAGATATATATGCAGCAACTACAAGGATATCAGGTAAAAGGGAAGGAGAAACTAGTGTGCAGGTTGAAGAAGAGCTTGTATGACATAAAACAAGCTCCAAGGTAGTGGTATCTAAAATTTGACAGGTTTATGTCTGAACAAGGTTATACTAGGTGTCACTCTGATCATTGTGCTTATCTCAAAAGGCAAAATGATGGCAGATATATTGCATTGTTATTGTATGTAGATGACATGCTTGTTGCAAGTTCTAACATGCAAGAAATAAATGTGCTCAAAAGGAAATTGGCAAACTCATTTGCAATGAAGGATTTGGGTGCTACAAAACAAATCCTTGGTATGAGAATAACTAGAGACTGGAAGAATCACAAATTAACATTGTATCAAAGTGAGTACATAGAAAAGGTGTTGAAAAGGTTTAATATCCAGAATGTAAAACTCGTTTTGATACCTTTGGCTAGCCATTTCAAATTAAGTAAGGAGGCATGTCCCAAGACTCAGGAAGAAATGGCTCATATGTCTAAAGTTCCATATGCATCAGTAGTTGGAAGCTTAAAGTATGCAATGGTCTGCACAAAGCTTGATATTGCACATGCAATGAGAGTTGTAAGCATGTACATGAACAATCCAAGAAAAGAACATTGGATGGCAGTGAAGTGGATTCTCAGGTATTTGAGAGGTGCAACAAATCAAGCATTATGCTTTGGTGGTTCAAACATTGCTCTACAAGGATATGTTGTTGCAGATATGGCAGGTGATAGAGATAACAGGAGGAGCACTACAGGATATGTATTTATTGTAGGTGGAACAACTGTCAATTGGGTCTCAAAATTGCAAAGTCTTGTTGCACTCTCAACAACAGAAGCAGAGTATGTTGTTGCTATAGAGGCTAGTAAAAAAATGATTTGGTTACAAAGGTTTTTGGATGAATTAGGTAAGAGGCAGGAGTTGGGCAGTTTATACAGTGACAGTCAGAGTGCCATACATCTTGCAAAGAACTCTGCATTTCATTCCAAGACTAAGCATATGCATCTCAAGTACCATTTCATGGACAGTTGAAGCTAGAAAAGTTACACACTAGCAAGAATCCTACAGATATGTTAACAGAAGTTGTAACTAGAGAGAAACTGAGAACTTGCTTAGTTTCAATTGGTCTTCAAGTATGATGAAGAAGATGGGAAAAAACCAGGTCCAAAGTGAAGTCATTGTCTAGCAAATGAAGTAGTGGTGGAGTTGCTATAATCAGTCTCCAAGTGGGAGATTGTTGGGTGTGGAGCCTAATTATCTTATGTATTCAAAGGTATCACCAAATTGGACCCTAGTTCGAAATGGGGCGGCAACGCAACCCATAAAATATGTGCTGCAGGGGGGGTCTAAGGGGGGCGAGTGTGACCTTTTGGGAGCCTCCCCCTCAGTGGGGGGTTTCGGGGCCAGCGCCCTGAAGCTAAGAATAGATGTAAAATTTCCTTGTAAAATGTTGTAATTTCATAGTTGATCTTGGTCGTTCATTAGGCGGATATCTGACGGTAGAAGTTATGTTTAATTTAGGGTTTTTTGCCCTAGAAGGCAACCCCTCGCTATATATGATGGAATTGTATTGCGTCTATGTAGATCTCTATTCTGAGTGACGAAGAGAGAGGAGATTGAGAGCGAAGAGGGAGTTACAACGGATCTGCTATAGGTTGTATCTCTTCAGTTTGCTGGATAATATAATAAAAGAAGGATTGGTTGTTTCTCCATGGACATAGCCCAAACTGGGTGAACCACGTATATCTGTGTCTCTCTTGTTTCATGTGTTTTCTGTGTTTATATTTCTGCAATATTTTATGTGTTCCATTGCTCTGTATTATATAATTTTCTAACATGAAAAAGGGTAAGCAAGGGAGTATGTTGATTCATGGAAAAGGTAATATATATATAATATATAATATATATATATAATATATATATATATATTTATATATATATATTATATTATATATATTATAGATATATATATATTATATATATAATATATATATATATTATAATTTTTTTCATTATCCTTTTCTTTAATTATACCCCTTCTACACCCTAAAGTGTTAATATATTAAAGGATTATCGTAAAAATAATGAAATTATCTATCATCACGTTTTAGCTAATTGTTATCACTCCTTATGCAGGAAAAGGATGAAATGGAACAATTGTTGTTCTCTAGCCAGGAAACAGCATATAAGCAGCAAGCCAAGATGGAGCGCACTGTTATGGATAAGAACAAAGGAGATCACAACATCAATGTAAGGAAAGAAAGTTAATTGAAGATGGAAGATTGTGCGAATCCCTCAGGATCTCTTGATCCCGAGGGATCACTATTACTATTTTACACTCCTTACAGTTTGGCCATTATAAAAGGTAGCGATTGTAAAAAGAACGAGGGATTGGATATTATTTAGAAATTACTATTGTATTTTTACTTTGATCATCAACTCTCGTTGTTGAAATAGAGTGCGAATTGGATGTAACAATTTTGTAAATGATTAATATATAATACAATTTCTTTTCATTCTCTCATACTGAAGTAATTCGGCGGTGTTCACTGGCAGCTAAGGGCCCGACCCTGGTGGATTCACTTGTTGTTCCTGTAACATTCTTTTATGATTTTTGTTGTGTGATGGCTTGGTTTTATTTCCATTTATCGCATTGCTTTGCTATTTCATATTCTTGGACTTAACGTAATTACTCTGTTTTACATGTTGCAGAAGTATTGGTTCAAGATGTTATTCAATTACCTGTTTTAGTATTTCCTTATCATGATTTCAGATTTAGTCATTTGAGTTCAACATTCTATTTCCAATCTAGTAATTTAGTTTAGCATGCTATATTGAGATTCTCCAATATAAAGAGCATTGGCTATTGTTGTCTATGCTATGAGACTGAGATTACTGTTGTTCAGATTAGAAAATAATTTTGGAATATCAATCAGTTAAAAGAGAAATGAGTTGTTGTTACTGTATTCTTGACTGATACTTGAATGATGTTTGGTTTGGTTTCGATTAGCAAGTTAAGCTTTCTTTTAATTGTAATTTGAGTTCACCAGTTGCATCCATTTACTCTTGTATTTGAGAGCACTGTACTGAAATTTAGAAGAATTACTCTTGAGTAAATAGCTGCCACAAATTGTGTACACTCTTGAAATAGAAAATCTTCCCTGGATTGATAACTAATGTGAAGATAATTAGGAGTTAAAAAGACATCTTTTATACCTCAAAAGGTGGGTCCAACATCGTCAACATTTCTAGTGCTAGAAGGAGGGCAAACAGTTGTACATGGCTGATCACACTCATTAATCAATCATTTGCTCAAGGAAGTAAATCACACTCCCTCTCACCTACACATGACTCTGCAGTTGGTTAGTCCTCACCTCCCAGAATTGAACACAAGATTTGATATCAACACCTTTTCTCTATCCTTCTCATCACTTGTGAGTTTGCGAAAGTAATTGGACTAATCCCAGGCATACAACATCTTCCACACACATCTAGGAAGCCAAAAGCCTCTCCCATAGGAGTTTTTATATCATCGGTGGAAGAAGTAGTCCTTACCATGCTTGAAGATCTAGAAGAAGCTATTGAAGATGGAGAGGAACCTCCAATATTCCCGCAAGATGAATAAGGCACTCTTGTGATCTTGGGATTGAACTCCAATATAAAAGGTAGAGGGGAAGACAGCAGAGGAGGTGGAGGCAAAGACGAACTAAAAGACTCAAATCTAGAACCATCAGACTCCAAAGGAGAGGAAGAGGACGAAGAAGACGAAGAGATGGATGACCCGAATCTTGAATGGATGACTCAGGGACCATTGGCTCTCCCGGCTATTCTGCACAAGATGCCAAAGCGAGCGGAAATAATGAACATCAAGTTCAACCCTAACAGCACGGTGAAGGTAGAAGACCACTTAGACAACTTCTACCTACAGTCGCAGACCCTTGAGGTACGATATGACAATGTAGCATCTAGATTGTTCTGATGTACCTTGGACGGACATGTAGTTGCTTGGTATCACAACCTTCCACCCAACTCCATACAGAACTCGAGTGCTTTCAAACGTATGTTGCTTTAAAATTTTGCTAATGACAAGACCCCATCCATGCTACTCAAATAAGTCGGAAGCCTCAAGATGGAGGGTAAAGAGAGAGTGAAAGATTTCAATCAAAGGTTTACACACATATTGAACAAGTTTGTAGCAGAAACTAAACCTCATGACTCCATCACTATTGACTACTATTGACTACTACACATCCACACTACCAACCAACCTTGCGCAGTTCATCAAGTGGGCTGCGAGACCAACACTTCTGGAAAACTGTGAGGAGGCTATCACTATTGAGAAAGACCTGCGCGTGATTGGATTCATCAAGGATGAAGAATCAACAAAGGACTCCAAGGATGCAAGCAGGAAGTCCCAAGAAGTGGCAGGCAAGGGTAGGGACAAGGAAGCAACTGATATTAAGACCCTCACTCGTCATGTCAATAGGTTGACCACTGAAGTGTCTGAACTCAAATAACATAAAACGAACACTTTTTCAAGCAGTCATCTGGCCTGGTAGAGACAGGCAAGCAACTCATCAAGCAGCAACCAGCTCGATTCAAAAACTGCATAGAAGCCTGTGTTCCAGCTCGAACAGTGTGTGGATCCTAAGTTATGTTCTTTCCACGAAGAACATCACCCCGAGAACTCTTGTTTAGAATGGAAATGAGTCACAACTGATTTCTATAGTCATATCACAATGTGTGAAGAAATATTCAGGAGCAACAGGAAGACACTAACAATGATCAAGAGTTTGCACTTGATGAGCCATCAAGCTCTGGGCATGTGTTGAATGTGTATCAGTGCTCGCAAATGAACATCGAGATGTAGGCCCGAAAGCAAACTGACCATTACAATATTAGAAGCAAAGTGTCTCCCCCTACACTTGGGGAGATGCAAGAAAAGATCAAACTGCTAATAAGGAAGGCTGATCCACCAGCCACCCTGAAGAAGAAAATGAAAAGCAATCCCAGGAAGATAGTGGCAGATAAGAGTACATCCATGAGAGGCAAGTTGCAAAATACTCCTGCGAACAACACAAACATTCGTTCCACCCCGGACACTTCAGTGAGTCTACCACCTTTGGACTACAACATTGTTGATGACATGAAGAAAAATCGAGCGAACATCACTTTGTTTGAGTTGGCTAAGATCCAGAGTCAGCAAGATATCCTGTTGCACGCTTTGGGATAGACAACAATAGACAGTGCAACCTCTACCAACTAGGGAGCAAGCGCACCTCCCGGATCACTTTCCATAGTGTTCAATACACTCCAGATTGAAGAAGCAAACTTAGGTTGCCCTCCATTCCTACTTTCATTTCAAGTTTTTAACTACAATTTTCACAATTGCTTGGTTGATTTTGGCGTGGCAACCAATGTCATGCCACTCTCCATTGCTAAGAAGATCAATGCACAATGGAGTGAGACATCCACGCAAATCATCCAACTTGATCGAACATTGGTACCAACCTTGGGTAAACTACGAGATGTGAACATCCGACTATCCCATGACATTTGATTCCACCAATGCATAAACATAGTTGTTGTGGACATACCGGAAGCATATGGTCTATTACTCAACAAAGACTGGTCCAGTAAGTTAGATGAATATTTTGCTAGAAACTAGTCTCACATGTGGCTTCCGTACAAGGGCAAGTGTAACCAAATCCAGGTAGAATCTGAGAGGTACATGAAACATAATGTCACTCCCCTCAATGGCGAAATTAATTGTTGGCCTTCACAGAACTCGTGTTCAAAAACTGCCTCCTTGATACAACATTGGGGTGTTATCCCGTACGACTAGATCTAACCCAACCTGATGCGCAGTTGGGACTCCTTCCTTGCCCAACTGATGGTAATGAAACTTGTACAATACAGTGTACCAATAGTAGTAGTAGCAATAGAAACAGTAGCAAAAGTGGTACTAGCATGCCAAACAGCCCGTGTATTAACAAGTTGCAGACCATGGATTTTGATGATTTAAAGACACTTGATGGCTGAAGGACTAAGACCCTCAGCCTCAACACAGTTGCACTCAAGGTGATACCATACTCCGCGAATAGTGTTAATATTTCTGAGAACATAATAGTTGATGAAGGTAAGCATGAGATTTCTCTGAAAACTACAACTGAGAGCAAGAAAAGCAACCCTGTCCCCAAGGAGTTGGGTTCTATAAACAAGTTCTATGATTTGAAGAACTTTGGTCAAGGACCAAGAAACATCAGAACCCACAAGCTCACCACTATGAGCGAACAAAGCAACCTGGGGACCAATCATGATATAAAGATGGTCAGTATTGGTACAGACTGCATACCACAACAATGGTCAGTTTTTGACCACCTGATCAAACAATACTGGGATGTGTCCACAAGGGTAGATGATGGCCTGAGTAGACATTACACGTGATCAATCCAACATGAGGTTCCAGGTAAAGGAGGAGACAAGCCATTGTAGAAAAGACCAGGTAACACATACATGTTGTTTGCACTCCTTTTACAGAAAAAATTGACTAACATTTTAGATGATTGGACTACTTGCAAAGTTCGTCATCATACTTAGTTTTCTAGTTTAAATCCCACACATAAGCACTCTGGGAAAACCCACTTATACATTGGTTTTAGAAATTTGAACCCGTCCTAGAATAAAGACAACTACCTCGTACCATCATCCGAGCCCATGTTGCATGCAGTACTTGAAATGGTGGTGTTGACTTCGCTTGAAGGTCTTCTGGAATGCCACCAAATTTTGGTAATGGAACTCAGTGGACTTGCACTAGTCTACGACAATCTTCACCCACACACGTATCATTTGCAACCACTGGGCAAGAGGATTGACAACCTTCCTGCCAACGACCAAGATCTCAAGCATTATTTTAAGTAGGTCAGGTCGTTTCCATGCCATGTACATAGTCTGCTTGTTGTTTGTTGTTTTCATTCAGTTTGTTTTTCTTATTATCTTTGTTTTTCCTTTGTTTGATTATGGTTACTATTTTTTTTCACATGCGTTTTGTTTGTTTGATATATTACTATTTTTGGTTCCAAAAATAAGTGCTACCAGCTACTACGTTCTGGCTTTTGAATAGAGTATGTGGTTGAAATTTGAAGAGACTTGTCACATTGCAGCACTTGGCCAGCCTTGTGTCCGTCTTCTCTGTGCTTGGTTATAGCCTTTGGCCAATGAAGTCCTGAAAGAAAATACAAACTATCTATAAGGGAAGTTTTGGTCCAACCATTAATCTATGTCCACATTGGGAATCCCCATGCCTGTACTCAGCCTTCTGCTCGGTGTGTTCAAGCTCATCCAACTAGTAGAAATGGAGAAGGGGAAATCTAAATGAACAAACCTATGTCAGAGGTCTTACATGCTTCTCTGAAGGAACAACCTCTTTTGCTCTCAATCAGTTAGGATCCCTCTTCCACCCAAAAAATAAATAAGTGCCTATGCACAGTCCTCTTGAAAAATACAAAGGTGAAAGAAGAGAAAGGCTTCCTACGCAGAGAGGTGAAGCATGCATCTCCACTAGGGTACTAACCAGGCTCGCTGGCAGTGGAGCAATGTGTGTGTTCCTGTGTGACTCCGTTAGGGTACTGTCTAGGCCTACTGGCAGTGGAGCAACACCATAGATGAAAACTTATAATTTGAAAATATTCAACTCACAAGCTAAACTACCCTTCCCAGATTCAAAACACTGAGATCTAAGCTAAACTGTTGATTGTGATTGATTGAGTTGGTAAGGGGTGAACCATGTATGTCCATGGGGTAAGTGGGGAAATTGAAGTAACCCACAAATTGATTAATTACTCCCTGGAATACCAAGTCCCTGTCCTAGCAATGAATCGAAATAGAGACGCTAGAGTTCTACCAGTGTGTCACCAAGTGTTGTAGCGGCTACAACCACCCTCCAAAATTTTGGCCTGCACCAATTTAGGAGCCTCCCTTGAGATTTTCACTTGATGACTGCACACACTTGGGTTCACTCCGTGAGCTCGTGTGAGTCTTTGCATCCACATTGCTTGTTCATTTCATTCAAGTTTCTGCATGCTGGTGTCTAAGTCATGCTTGCGACCATGTTCTAGTTATGCTCAAAGTTTTCACTTCGTATGTGCTTTTTATGTTTGCTATGAAAGCATCTTTCGCACTCACACACAAAGTCACATTCATTGTCATGCAAGCGTCATCTCGATCAATGTATAGTCAATCACGAGTGTCGTGCTTGTCTCTTGCACTATCAGTCAGTCATGTTCAACATGTGTGTCTAGATGGTTTGGGTCGTTTCGTCATCGAGTCATGTGAGTGTGTGTTTGTATGATCATCTATGCATCTTTCGATCATTCACACACTTAGTCATTTTTTGCTAAAGTTCTAATGACTAGAATCCCCTCTCATAGCCATACCATCACCTCACTTTCGACTCGATCAACTGTCAACTAGAACAGTGCAGAAGCACCAAGCTAGTCTTTTTAGGCTACGCTGCCTGCAAGCAATCAAATCATCTTCCATGCCAACCACCCAGACAATCAGACCTGGTAGTCACCCCGGGACTGAATCCCTTCAAAAATTTCATAGAGGCCACTGACCTAACTCACTCAACTGACTGAGGAAATTGTGTAGACAGATTGGACGAATACCAAGTGCCCATTCTTGTCTCCTTCAGATAATTGCATAGTTTTCCCAGTCAGTCATTTGAACAGTCAACCAACTGCTCATCCAAGAAATTGCATAGTTTTCATGAGTAGGCCTTCTCTCATCCAGTAATCCGCTCAGCTCAGGAAATTGCACAGAGATGATCAGCAGACTAACATCCCAGCTTCAGTGAAATTTCCCCGCCAGTAGCTCCTAGCAGCAGACTGCCAGTTCCCTCTAGGAATTGCATTGTTTCTATTGCCAGTGACTAAGCAGCCAACTTCCAGTTCCCTCTGGGAATTATGTATTTTTGGCTGCCAGTGACCCCAGTAGCCAACTGCCAGTTTCCTCTGGAAATTTCACAGTTTTGGCTACCAGTCTCTTGGGCAGTTCCTCCCAAAAACTGCACAATTTCTACCTACTGACCTTTCATGCAGCCCAACCCGTTCCTCTGGAAAATTGTGAAAATCTGGTTGTCCAACCCCCACTACCTATTCATTCTAAAAAATGAGCAGAGCATGCCTACCTTGCCTTCGGGCAGCCTGGACTGTCCCTCCCAAAATTTGCGCAATTTTTCCTCCCAGCCGAGCCAAACCTCATAGAAAGTCACTATCGACTTAGATTGCCCATCTCCATCACTCAGTGACTCTTGCACAATTTTCATCAGTAGTGCCTAGAGCCATCATCTCGTTTCACAACCTTGCCATCTCTCCCAGTCACTTGCATCTGAAATGATCATGTTTCATGGTAGATTAAGAGGTTTTGGATTTGATGTCGTCTCGTCATGAGTGACTTCAGGTAGATGTACACCAACAAACATGGCAAGATAATGAATGGGATGAATGAAGGGAGCCCATGCAAAATAATAGGTTCACCGAAGGACGAACGAATGATGCATGTGAAACGAACGAGCGGGACGAACATGCACCTTCGTGAACAGATGAGCCTATCAAGCCTTCCAACATGCAAGCAAGGAACAACATGCTGAAGCTTCATCAAGCGAACCAAGGACCATCAAAGACTCTACACACTTCGGCATGTGGAAGTGAAGCTATGATACACCATGAAGACATCCATCACCCAGCAGCACGAATGTACCATCATTGTCATGTCAAGTCATGTCGAGTCATGTCGCCCACATCTCCACTATGGGCCATGTTGTCAATCAATGTGATGTAACGTGGAAGTCTAAGAGACCCACCTGTTGAACAAAGAGTCATGTAAGTTGAAAAGTCATGGAATTCAAATAGTCATGAGGGTAGTCGAACAACCACAAGGGTCAGTTTCACCCTTGGCTATAAATACCCCCTCATTTGTACATGGAAAGGACTTTTCACCTTAGCTCCTCCCACGTAGCCAAGAGAGTCTGTAATCTTTTCTTTGAGGAGTAAGTAGTGGCTCCAACGCCCCGCACTTGGGGTTAGTGATGTATGTTGTAACGATGTGTCTTGGAACTTTCGCTTAATTCACAAGACTACTAACAGGCCAGCACATTTTCACACATGTATTGTATCTGTTGTAAGACTAATCTTTAACACTTGTAATGCATGTTGCTTTGACCTGTGTTCTACATTTGAACTATTTCATTTGTTGTAATGCATAATCTATTAATGGAAATGTGTTGTATATGTTGTTAACACTGTCTCGCCCATGTAGATTTCTCTCCCGGACATCAGATAAACCTTTCACATGAAGCTTGCTGTAACAACCATTGCACTCGTTTAGACTCATCTGTTGGATGTTGTACATGTTATCTTACCTTGTATGTTGTGGCTACCACATCCGTGTGGACCGCTCCCCTGGAAGCTGTGCATGTCTTCTTGTGTTGTGTGTTCCTAGCAGCATTGGGATTTCTCCCAATCGACCTAGAACTCACCCTCACCCTCTCCCTCGACAACGAAAGAACCATTAACACAAGTGACACTTACACTCACCAGGCATGCAAACCTCACTTCTCGAAGATAATGCAAACCACTCTCCTGTGCTGACAAGGAAGAGTTGAGGCAGATATTTAAGATAATGGCAACCAGGCCATCGTACCGGATGGGACTCCTACACCAAATGGTGTGAGGTCTAGTTGGGACTTCATACTGGGGAGATCCCCTAAATGTTGGTGGGTCTAGCACTGTCAAAATGACTTTAACAATGATGAAGAAGATTCCCCCATTACTAAAAATCATCCATCTCATTTCACAAAAACAATCACTCAAGTTCTCCACTTTGTCTTACCTTTTACCAAAAAAAAAAAAACAGAGAAGCCGTCATCTTCACTTCCACAAGTCCACACTGTTCCTTCATGATCCTAGTATTTTCCTCAGGATTTGTTATAATTTCTTTCATCACCCCCATGCAAATTGAAGACCCTAGAGAAAAATGAAAGGACTGCTACAGGAAGAAAACCTCCTCCTGTAGTAGCTTGTGCACACATCACAGAAAGAAATGATGTTGTTTTTCCTCATCAAAGGGGATGATGGAACCTTATGTGACAACTCTATAGAAGTCATATCACTCCCAGGAAGACTTACCACCACCAACAATAGCTTGAACATCAACGACTTACCTGCACACACAACAAACACATCAATCGAGTATGATGAGGAGAAATGAAGAAATACACAGGAAACAACTCAACAAGTCAACTCCCTTGATGCCAATAATACAGTGTATCTCCAACATGAAAATCCATGCAATAGTTCGATCATGAGGCAGGCATAGGTATGAAAAACTCTTATCTCCTCGCTATGTGTGAATAATGAAAATGTATGAATGTTAACAAGGGATGTTTTAATAAGCTGGAGGTGGCCAATTAACTTGGCCACCTTCCTCTAGTGAACTAAAAGTGATGGTAAACACTCAGGAAACGTGGAGATGTCAAAACAACCAAGTTGGGATCACAAATAGTGGGTGGTGATTATGAGGGAAGGAGAAATAATTACTCAGAGTGGGACAACAGTCCAAAAGTGGAAACTTTGTGTGATGACAGGTCAACACAATGCTCCAAGACTCAACTCAAAAAGGAATATTATGTACTTGAGCTCATTCTATTTTGCATACTCGCTCATTTAAAAAAAATTAGGGAGAAGACAAGGTTGGTGTGACATCGAGGAATTTGGAACTTCATTCTAAAATTACAACAGGAAGGAGCTACAGGAAGACCTAAAATAGCTATAGGAGGGCCAAGAGACTGCTTCAGGAAGGTTGAGAAGGTGAAAAGGGGCCATAGAGGTTCAAATTTATTTCCAAATTACCATATTCATCTGAAGCTACTTGAAAAGAAATAAGTACCACCATATCCTTCATTCATCCATCATATTGCATGCAAAGTTTTCTTAAATTCTATAAAAGGTGTTTCTGAGTAATATAGTGATTGAAACGTAGGCAATTGTCATTAACAAGGAATTTTTTATTCGATTTTTCCACCGAATTAAACACTGAAGCTATAGAAGAAGCATCACTCCCTCACTTAATTAAGAACATAAAGAAGAGATGGGGGAGGGGATTTACAGGAGGGAGACCTCATATACCAAGAGAATCCACCTACACCCTCTTGTGGTAAACATTTTTGGAAGACCCCGATGGCTAGTATTCTTCGACTTATTGAAGGGGTATGATGATGACCTTGCCTTTGAATTTGCCATGGATATGAATTCCCAAAAATTGGATAGTTCCACCTTTATTGTGAGGGGGTTGGCTATCTCTCTCAACCCTGGAATAATTAGCAGAGTAACAACCCTACCTCTAGGGATCAAATGGAGTAGAGAAGACAAAGCCACTAGTGTCTACCAAAAAGAATTTCTTCATTGCCACAAAAAATCCTGTTGAGGACAAGAATGGAGTTAGGAGAGAAAGCCTAACTTATTCTTAGGATGAGGTAGCCTACCATATTCTGAAGTACATATCCTGTGAGGTAAGAATGAGTGTGGTATATTCTTACCACCTTAGATTACTTCATGAACTCATATTCAAGGCAAAATTTCCTCTTTCTTAAAGATTTAGTGTGCCATACTTCCTCCTACATTCCATCACAGAAATGAGTCAAAAAGTAAGAGAGGGAGGACACCAACACCCAGGCTACCATGGTCTCATCAAACTGATAGTGGTGGATGCCTTGAACAATTTAAGAATCCCTACCCTTTGGTCCAAATTCATGGACATGGATAGAGAAACTTTCATAGAAACGCCAGCCCTCACACGAGGTGAGACCCCAACCTCTAGTGTTGGAGGAAAAGAGGGAGAAGCAAAGGAAGAAGAAGAAACAAAGGTAGAGTTAGGGGAAGAAAATGATGAAGAAGAGGAGGAAAAAAACAAGAAAAGAAAACATTAAGTCCTAAGAGGACTACTGAGCCCAGGGAAATAGAGATATTCCCAAATCAAACAAGTTTGTCTCCATGAACCACTGAACATGAGGTAGTTGCAACTTTACCTACCTTAGGAACCCTGGTCAAGCCTAAAAGGAAGAGACAAAGGTAAGTCCCCGTATATTTTAAGACCAGGAAAAGTACTGGGATCAAGCAAGGGAAGCCAAAAACTCCCATAAAGGTTCCCATCACAATTGAGGATTCCTCGAGCAAGAAAGAGGAGTTAGGACCAACTAAAGGAAAATTTGAAGAGGTGACCTCTCCAAAACCAAAAATAAAGACTCCTATAGCATGTGTAAGGATGCCTACCACCATATCAAACTCCTTCAAACAACCCAAGACAAAAAAAACCCTCCCAAAAGAATAAAAAGGGAAGCTAAAAGAGAAACAAAGTATGCTACAGGAGGGACAAAGGATGCTACAAGAGGGGCAAAATCTGTTGCTAGAGGAGTAGAATGTGCTACTAGAAGGGTAGAATGTGGCACAAAAACTATAGGAGGCAGGAGCCTCTCTAAGAAAATATAAGGAATTACCAGACTCGAAGAGCCCACAACCTAACTTGAGCTCCTACTACAAATTCATTGAAGGAGGGAGGATTATTCCCCAAACATTTGTAGACCCACTTCTTTATGAGCTAGAGATATAAAGAGGAAGAACCCATAGATGGATGCAAATTGATAAATTTAAGAAGGTATAGGATGTGGCCCTCATGGAAGAAAAGGTCCTTGAAATGAGTAAAGAATTGAGTGAGCTGAGAATGAGAGAATCTACAATGAAGGAGTAGCTATAGGCAGAAAATATGAGGTTGAGAGAGAAGTTACAGGAGAAAGAAACAGAACTTGCCACCATGGAAAGCCTCTCCATGGAGGCATTACAATACAGACAACCATAAAATTCTTATGCCCTCTTTCTCAAAGAAAAGTGGTTGCAATTCCAAATCAAAACCTTGGCACAACATGGATCTATGCCCTTTTAGGATTACAAATAGTTCATTGAATTCTGCAACCAAGATAACATGGAGGAAAAAGCCAAATTGGCTTAATTTTACATACACAACCTCACCCTGACAGATATGAATTTTTGGAATACCAATGAAATATTGGGGGATACATAGTTGATGGCCTTAGCATACCGGATGACTCATGAGGAGGGAAGAGTTGAGGAAGTGAAAAGAGTAATGGAAAATGAATAAAATGAGACATTGTATATCAGGATAGAGCTAGTGAGCCCAATGGATGTCATTAGAAATCATGACATAATCTCCAATGATTTTGTTTTACCACCTAAATACCTTTCCAACCAAGAACAATTAATCCTACATTTTGAAGACACATTCAGGTTGTTGGGAACAGAAAGCCTGCAAGCCTGCTAGAAGATATGGCATGCCTTACCCCACAAACTCCAAATAAAAGAATATCACTCTCCTGAAAGGCTAATTAATGCCTTGGAGAGAACACCCCTATACAAGAGGATCATGGAAAGGTTTAAAGTCAAGTGGATAGGACCCAAGCTCAGTCCATCCTTACTTCTAGGCCTACAAGAAGGAATAGATGAAGTAGGAGAGCACAAGGAATGGATATAAATAGAGAAGAATGAAGGTTTCTATCCCCAAGAGGGAAACCCATCTGAGGAACCTTGGGATGTTAGGGAGGCCACCAGGGCCATGAAAAATATGCACATGGATGACTAGGTTCATCAGAGGATGAGCAACATTTTTAGTAGGGGTGATGATGAGGCTCATCAATAAGTACATTGTAAGGCTCATGATTCCATCCTCTAGCTTTAGAACTATCTCTTTATCACATTTAGTTACATTTTTTGTTATATTATCCTTAGTGAGAAGAATAAAATATGTTTTTGATGTCATGTGGCCTAATATGGTTTAACTACAGGAAATGGAGTAATTTTTGAGATGATTTCTATGTAGGGGCTCGGAGTAGACAACAAGGAGAGAATCTAGGGGTTGTCCACCTCTTTAACTCCCTCAATCATCCCAAGATCACAATACTCTCTCTATCTCATCAGCTCGAGGTCATTGGAAGCCAAGCAAGTGAAATTAACGAGGCCATTGGTACCCAAGCAAGTGCAAGTAATCAGGAACAAGATCTACCATTCTCAAGTTGTAGGAGACAAATATTCCTATTTTAAAGGGAGATGCTAGTATCTAACTTCTTGCATAAATAATCATGTAGAATATCTCATTAGGATTCCAGTTTTGTTTTCATCTAGGTATCTATTGAGCTCAAGAAATTGGCATTGTTATTTTGACTATTGTTTGATGTATTAGACATTGATTCAATGGTAATGAGAAGTTTCTTATTGGTTCATCATTGAGTTAGTTCCAAAGGGCTAAGGCTCTAGGTTTTGGGCCCAACCCAATGGCTTAGGTCTCTCTTATGTATTTCTATCTCTTTTAGTTTAAGAATAATTCTTGGTTTCTTGCATTTCAATAGAGAATAATCCATCAAAATCTATCATTGCAACCTTTACTTCATCTCTCTCATGGGAGCATGAATAGAAGGATTTATAACCATAGTCCAAAAGTATTATTTTTATGATTTCTTGGAATAATATTTGTGTCAGTCATCTTATCTTTCATGCTCTTCTTGTAGCTTAGGAGTTGGTTTATTGATTAGATCATATTTTTGGCATAGCTTAGATAACATTTAAAGTCAACTCATATTTTCTACTACTAGTTGTTTCATTTTGTCAATGATAAATGGGTATATGTATGTGATGATTGCAGGGTTGTTTAGATTTGCAGGCAAAGCCACCTTCACCACTTCCATCTTAGACTTCTCACCTTCTCTTGTGAACTAAAAATGATGTCCTAAATTTTTTGTTCATGAGATCATTTTCCTAGGGTCACCGAAAATATCCCTCCTAGTGCAAAACAGACCTTCAAAGCGTTCTAAGCTTGGATAGGGGCTTTGGCCACCTCCACTCATTTACATCAACCTCCATCCACCTTTCCATACCCTTAAATCATAATTTACACCTCTTGAACCTTCTCGGTAGCCCTCTTGTAGCATTATAGGCCTTCTTGTAGAAATACAGGGCACTTGTAGCAGCCTGTTTCCTCAGCAATTTTGATCGTTGCTACAATCTAGACTTAGTTTATAAGGATGTTGACCACCAGTTGTGACTTGATGATGAATGGGAAGTTCCTAGGCCACTTCAAACCCTCCTTTTCCTTCACTACAAAAACATAATAGTGTTAGTTTTCTTATCGTAGACTTGGCACAAATAGAACATTGATTTACATTCAAGTGTGAGCTAGTTAGATGGTACATATAATTTTGAATTATGGTTTGGTAGGTTAGCTTCTCTTATGAAAGTAGATCTGATAACTAGATGGATGATTGCAAGATAATGCAGTTTCCTTTCTATAAGTAGTTTAGCTCTTTCCTTTTCATGAAATATTTCTATAGGATTTGCAAGTTGAAGTTAATAGCCTTTTCCTTTTCATAGTTAGAGGTAGCTTCTAAATTGCACCTTCAATATCTATCTTTCATTCTAATCTAGTAGGAGAAATGGTCTTGGAGCACTATTGATCAGATGTCCTAGTTGAGGGTGGCATGAGTAGAATCTCATCTACTGTGCATATAGAATTTTCACCTCAAATTTTGTACGAACCCTGGGTTGATAAATAGAGTTGAGGAGCCGTTGGGAGTTGCAACACTCTTGGTGCAATGCTAGGGCTCACTAGTTAAAACCAAGTTACTTTATCTAGTCCAAAATGCTTCCATTGCACCTTGACCTTATCTATTACTTGATTTTGGAGTGTGAAGTGTCTTTGTACTAGGTTACACAATGGTTTTGGTTGGAATTCTCCCTCAAATTCCACATGTACCATAAAGTAATCAATTATGTGATTAGTTTCATGTACATATTTCTTAAGCAAGAAAATGTGAAAAACATCATGTTCTTTCACTATAGGTGGTAAGGCTAGTCTGTAAGCTACTGGTCCCACTGTTTCCAAAGTATGAAACAATCCATAAAATATGGGTGCGAACTTAGTACAAGATACCACTCTGAGTGAGATTTCTCTTGGTCTAATGTGGAGATACACATGATCACCCACTTGGAATTCTTTGTGAATTTGCTACTAATCTATATAGATCCTTTTTCTATCATAGGCTACTTTATTTCTTCCATATATTAATTAATTCTTATTCCATTTCCTTTAGCATGTATGGTCCAAGAACCACCTTATTCACTGGATCATCCTAGCTAATGGCAGTGTTGCATTTTCTACCATATAATACCTTGAAAGGGATCATTTTCAGTGAATATTGGTACCCATTTTTATATGAAAATTAAACCAATGGTTTGAATTCCTCCCACTTCTTTGGTTAATTCATGAAATACATCCTCAGCATGTCCTCTAAATTTTTGTTCACTCTTTTAGTTTGACCATCTGTTTGAGGATGATAGAATGTACTAAAAGCTAGTTGGGTCCAAAAACTACAAAGCAATATCTTCCAGAAATTGGAAGTGAACTTGGCATCTTGATTTGAGATGATATTTTTGTCTATTATATTCAATATGAATATTTCTTTCATAAAAATGTGTTCTATATCAATAGACTCATGGGTGGCCTTAACAGTTATAAAGTGACATGCCTTGTTGATTTTTCCACTACCAGCATAATGGCTTCATGTTTTTTGGGTGTCCTTGGAAATCCTACGACGAAGTCCATAGATATTACCATTTTCACTCAAGGATTGGGATTGGTTGAAACAATCCTTTTGGCTATCTACATTCTACTTTGAATTGTTGGCGTTACACACGCCTAGCAATGTACTTATCAATCCCCTTCTCCATTCCAGGTCAATAGTATGATTTCTTTATTAATGCCATATTTTTTTTTATAACTAAGATGGATAGAGTAAGGTCTTTTATGAAACTCATCGATTATGGGCTTCCTCAAGTTAGTCACAGAAGTTACATATCATCTATCTTTTATTAACAACATTCCATCATTAGTGATCTTGTAGTGCTTGCTAATTGTTCCCTCTAGCTCTTACTGTAAGAATTCCTTCACATGATGGAAATGTCAATCATGTCTTAATGACCCCTTGGTCCTATCTTTGATGTCAAATTTGCAAGTTATTATGGCTACCAAGTGTGCTACTTGTAAACTTATACTAAGTACATTTTTCTACTTTTTTCTCCTTACCCTTAATGTGCTTGATATCAAAATCAAATTAACTAATTAGAGTTAACCATCTGGCTTGTCTTGCATTTAGTTTGGGATTATCAAATAAGTATCACAACCCTCCATGATCTAACATCAACACAAAATTTCTCCCAAGCAAATATCAAACAAGTATCACAACCCTCCATGATCTTGCATCAACACAAACTTTCTCCCAAACAAATAGTGCCTCCACTTATTTAGTGCATGCATAATTTTTGCTAGTTCCAAGTCATGAGTGACATAGATTTTTTCATTCTCATTTAGTTTTATTCATTCATGTAAGACTACATGTACTTCTTGCATCAGGACTCTACCTATTCCTTGCTTACAAGCATCTACGTGGACCAAGAAATCCTTTTTGTGGTCAGCTATCTTTAAAATAGGTGCATGTCTGAGTAATTATTTGATTTGTTCGGAACTAGGTTCACACTCTAATGCCCATTGAAATTTGACTCTTTTCCTTTGTAAGGCTATGATTGGATTCCCAATCTTCAAAAAAATTCAAATGGCCTACCACTAATAATTTTACAAACCCATGAAGTATCTAACCTATGTGACATTTCAAGGAGTGTGTCATAATATTTTCAAGACCCATGTCTATATCGTCCTTTGAGATGACATGTCCCAAATATTGAATTTATGATTTAAATGAATTGAAGTTGTTTTGTTTAACATAAATTTTATGTTCTCTTAGAAACTAAAACAGTTTCTTCAAGTGCTCTTCATGTTCTTCTATGGTTTTTTAGTAAACTAAGATATCATCCACAAACAATAGTATAATTTTTTCCAAATAGTGGAGGAGGACATTGTTCATTAGGCACATGATTGTGGAGGTAGAATTTGTGAGTCAAAATTGTACTACCACGAACTCATAGTGCTCATATCTCATCCTGAATGTTGTCATATGAATATCTTTGTCTTTAATTATGACTTGATGATACCCATACCTTAAATCTATTTCTGGAAAATATTGTGGCTCCTCTCATCTGGTCAAATAAATCGTCACTTCTTGGAAATTGGTATTTTTCCTTCATGGTAGATTTATTCAATTGTCGATAATAAATGCACGGTCGTAGTGTGTCATCCATATTATTTAAAAACATAATTGGGCCTCCCTAGGGTGACACATTGAGTACAATATACCCTTTATCTAGCATCTCTTTCAATATCAATTTTAATTCTACTAGCTTTGGCATGTTTATGTGATATGGGGCCATAGAAACTAGCACAAAACCCGAAATAAACTCAATTGAGAATTAAATTTCTCTCTTAGGTGGAAATCCTAATATTTTTCTAGAAATACATCATTTTATTTCTTTAAGATAAGGTGATCTTCGATTATGAGTTCATTTTCCTCTGTCACACTGGTTACTTAGATCATGAACATGACACACCCCTTCTAGATGCACTCCTTAACTTGCAATTTTAAGATATCCCTGATAGAGACAAAATTCCTCACTCGAATTATTATTTCTTCACCTTAAGGCATTCTAATGACTTGTTTTAGCAATCTTCCTTAGTTTGGTGGTGTTGGGTCATTGATTTGTCATCATTCTCACTTGTATTTGTCATTCATTAAGCCATTACTTCCAACCATACATTGCACCACTTCACTCACTTGCCACCATTTTTACCATATTTATTCATGATGTGCCTCTATATGTATAAGTGGTTAATTAACATCATTTTATTTTATTTTTAATAGATTAAGAAGAATTATGCATGGTTTAATATGACAGTTTGGCCAATTCAAGTTTTTGTAGCTATCTCCATGGTTGAGTTAATGGTACCACTCTAGAAGGAAATCTCACATTTGGAATTGGTTTCTAGAAGCTCCAGTATGAAATTTTTTTGGTCAAATTCCACCCATATTGCTTGTGTGGACCTCCAACAAGAGATCAAAGGAAAAATGCAGTAGTTTTGAACAATCAACGTCAAACACATTTTCTGAGCAAATGAAAACGAATTTTGGAAAAATAAAACATGGGTTTTTTTCGCACAAGCCAAACTAGGGTCTCTATGATTAGTTTCCAAAAATTCATTACCATTTGAGACATTTTTGGGGTTATTTGGAGCCCTATTTTGCAGATTGCATGAGCAAACAGTTTTGTAATTTCACAATCAACGCCAAGTCAGCAAAAAGATTAGAACGAGCTGTTCTTTAGAAAATTTGTGGCATGGATATCATTATTATCATATTTTGTCTAATATTTGATCCAAGGATCCATCAAATAATATTGGATTTTATTTTCAAAATTAATCTCATGACCAAAACTCAAGCAAGAAAATTATGAGTTTGTTAATTGCTTTAAAACTCTATAAATTGCAGTCTCTTTGATGAGAGGAGGTATCATATGTCAATGATGAATATTAACTTGTAGTTGTTGCTGCTATTTGAAGAAGAAGAACTATGTTTTTTTAGTGAATTTAATCTCTAATATGGCATAGCTCTGAATGAAATTTGTGATTTAAATCAAGTGATCTGAGTTCATAATTCCTCACACTCACCAGGAGGCCCCCCTGTGGAGTTTTGAGATAGTATAGTTGTCACTTTATTTTCATTTTTTTCATTTTTTTCTTCGATTTAGTTTTCAATCTCTTTAGACGTTTGAATTCAGTGATTGCAATATACTTTGCTTACTTGCTATCTATCTGTTACAAGTTGAGTGCTCAATATAAACTTTAAAATCCAAAAACACTTTCCTTGAAGTATTTGATTTCATTTTCATTCTTGTTCTAGTCATCATTTTGATAGATATGCTTGGTTCTCGATAGGATATTCACATTAGTAATCTTTTCATGTTCTTGCACTTGAAATTTTGTCAACATATCATTATTTTTCACTGCTTTCTATAATAGTTTTCAATTCCAAGTTTTTAGAATAGTTTTTCTTTCAATTTGATAGTTATATTTCATTTCAGTAGTTTAGATTAAATTTATTACAAGTCTCATAGATTAAAATTAGAGTAGAATTTTTTATAGTTCCTAGAATAAATTTCCTTTTTCAAGTCAGCTAGTTAGATTTCCTTTCATTGTTCAGATTTTAATTTATGTTCAGTAGAATAGATTTTAATTTCTTGTCCTATTAGAATAGATCTCGAAGTTTTCATAGTATAGTGTTTTTTTTTAAGTTTATTTAAATTTTGAAGTTTTGAGTTTGAATTCATTGGCCTCTTAAGACAGAACATGTGCATATGCTTATCAAAACTTAGTCATAAATACATTTAAATCCTCATGTACAATTACATTAGCTTCTTTGAATTGGAGGTAGATATCCTAGCACATATAGTGTGTGAATACTTCACAAGTTCATGGAACCTCAGTTTTGGCAATTAATGACATGTAATTTAAGATTCAATTAAATTACCCAACATTTTGGCATCGTTTCTGGGGAAGTATACATAGATGTTAACTTTCAATTACATCTCATTCTTAGTTTCATCCATTTAGTTGCATAAGATTAATTTCAATTTAGTACCTCCTAGAGGTATATTCATTAAAAAAAAAAAAATTACTTCAATCACCTACCACTACCACTATATCATGTGGTGCATAAGAGCCACACGTCCACATCATGAATTCATATTTTTGCACGTAGAAGAAGAGGTGAAAAAAATACATTAAATAAATGGATGGAAATGATGACAATGAGAAAGATCCTTTTGGATTTCCCATTCAAGAAACTAATATCAACGTTCATATCCATATGTACTTCCTAACTTCAAAGGTATGATATCAAAAGACCCGGAAGCCTTTCTTTTCGAATATGAAAATTTGTTTTCGACAACATTGAAGGATAAAGCTCTTAGATGGTTAATAAATTTAGGAACAAATTCTATAAGGACATGCGATGATATGAAAAGAGTATTTTTTGAAAAATATAAATATTATTGCATACACCATGACCTTAGAAATGAATTCTTTTAATATGAACCAAAAAGAGGATGAAGGCCTAGACGATTTAGTGGAGAGATTTACTTATAATGTCAAAAGATCTAAATTGCATAGTTTAGGATCATACACATTAAAAATTCTCCTACTAAATGCTATAAAGGATGAATGGATTGATCTTCTCAATCTAATAGATAAAGGATATGTCTCTCAATTGTCATTTCAAGAGATTTGTGAACTGTGCAAGAACATATCAAGAGGAAAAGAAAAGTATGGAATATCCCCTTGGGATCCAGTTATGGAAAGAGTAAGTAAGTCGACATCAGGATTGGTAAGTCAAATTGAACTTAACAATTTGCTAGACATTATTGGTAATTTAAATGATCAAATTGATATTCTAACAATGAAAAAAAAAATTGAGATTGTTGCTTCATTTATATTTTTCCCTAAATGTAGAAAGAAACATGCTTCTCATGAATATCCACTTGATAACATTAAAATTTGTGATTTTTTTGCAGGATCACATACTAGTAAATATTTCCCATCATTACCAGGGTTAAAGGAAGTTTACCAAGGATCAAATCAAACACCTGAATGATCCTATTATGTAGCTCCAAGAATACCATGGAAGACTCATCAATCTGGTATGATGCAAGATCTTAATTCACGTTATGCAAAACAATATAAAAGTAATTGGAAAACACCCTTGCCTTGGAAACCTTGGACATCTCAATCCCAATCTCAAAACCAATCTTGGGAACAAGGTTGGCAAGAGCCTTACACAAGAAATTCATCGTATCCTCAATCTTTTCCTCACTATCCTCAATACCAATCTCAATGTTATCCATACCATTCACCTCCACCACAACATCAGTTTCACCCTCAATTGACCTCAATTCAACCTTTACCATTACCAACCACACAAGCACCCTAAAGATCCATTCCCACTCAACTACCTGCACAACCATTTCATATCCCCAAAAGTAAAAAACCTCAATCCACTTACAATGTTGAGGTATTGCAAAATGATTCTCCAACTTCCATTGAAGAACAACAACTAGAAGAAGAATATTTAGATAAGGTCCAAGAATCATGGATGATCATTGAAAAGGAATAGTTGTTGGAACCCGAGATCGAAAAGTTTCATACATGCCTATCAATAGATTCTATGAATGGGGATCACATCTTTGAAGACTTGCATGGCATGATATCAGGAATATAAGGACGACACAATTACATTGAATCTTGGTTCAAGGTAGTCATCGGATCCCAGTGCTCAATTCTTCAATATTTTTTGACATCATCTCAATCAAGACAGTTGGTATCTCATATACTGGTACATATCAAAGCATATCTTTCAAATATGCATATGAGTTTATCTATCATCTCAGTACACACATGGTTCCATTAGAAGTATTCATATACTTGAACAAGATTTATTTTTCAAGTAGAGTAGGACATATAAAAACAAAAAGATAAAAAAAATTAAAGAGAAAAATAAGTCCTATTGTGAATACTAGCTTGTTGGCGCAATTGGACATGAGATTTGCTTGAAAACCAGGCAACTGGCGAGCAACGTTCGCAATACATTCTAATATTTTATGATGGTTTCAATATTTTATTATGGTTCTTAAAATCACTTTTGTTTCTATGCTCAAATTGGTTGATGTGGGATTCCTTAAGGCCCACCATCCAACAGATCTTGTCCCATTGACCTCAACACCTTATCTAGGATCAAGATCAGATATTATTTGGAGTGCCTTGGAACTTTCATATATCAATGGAAAGCCTCCTCATTGACAATGATGGGAATACAACAATGTCTATTGATTGTCAGATATTACAGGTGAATCAACTTCAACACATTCATTCATCCCTGTCAAGATGCACTTGGGTACCTTGACACTCATTTACATTATCGGTGAGTTGTCTCACATTAGTTAATGATTTTCCTCATTGATCGGTAATCCAATGATTTCTTTCCATGCTTTACTTCGGTGCATTCATTCACATGGTAAGAATTGTACCATGAATTTTGGTTTTGATGAAGACTATATGGTTTTATGGAATCAACAACAACTTGCAGCACTATATTTTATTACTTTCTTGTAGAAGCATGTTCATATTTTTTTCATTCAACAACAACATGATGGAGCACTACTACAAATCTTCTTCATTCATTTCCTTTTCAACCAAATCAATAAAATTGGGTCTATTTTAGTCAAACATGAATCATGTTCCATGATTTCTACTTCAACATACAACACACAATCCAAATCAGTGGTTCAGACTCATAGAAAGAAAATTTCAAAAGAAGAATAGTAATAGCCATGAAAATTGACATTTTCTGCAACAACTACAAAAAGTTGCAGTTTCTGTAGCTATTTCTATAGCAATCTATTTTTTGGTTGTAGTAGCTTGTTCCAGGGCAGTTTGCATACAAATACTACAAGAGATTGGAGCAGAAATAATTTTTTTTGAGATATTGGGTTTTCTCATAGTATGATAATTTGAGCAAGACATGGTCAAAATTCAAAAAAAGAGGAAGTTTCCAGTACATTTCAGTGGGATTTTTAAGGAAGATTTTTATTTTTTCACCATTGTGCACACATCAAGATGGAATTTAGTATTGTTGCACAACAACATCTTTTCTTCATAAAAATGGGATTATGAAGATATGTGGTGGTAAAAATGGTGAAAATACACCATTTCCCTTTTGAAACACTCAATTTGGCCTTAAAATGAGTTTGTGGCATATGCTTTTGTTGCAAAATTAGATAGCGTGAAGGGTGAAATAGGGAAGAAGTTGATTTTATCATAACTTGGAAACCATTGGTCCTCAATTTTTTAGGGAAAATGCATCATGGTAGGGTAAATAAATACACAAAACTTCAAGAAATTCTAGTGTGGATTTTTCAAGAAATTGGTCGTCGTCATCTACAACCATTTCTCATTTTCTCAAGATCTATGCACCCATTGGATGATATATTTTGTGGGAAGATGCATAATATTAATGGTAACAACCTCAGAAAATTCCAGGAAAATATGATTTACCATTTGAGAGAAATTGGAAAAGCAATTCTGCTACATGAAAATGATAAATTTAGTGGAGCAAGGTTAAAGTGATGGAGTAGAGTACTTGAGCCAAATCAACATTAGATCAACATTCAGATCATGTACTCTTCTCTACCAGGTTCTTCAAAAGGTAAAATTGAGGTAAAAAATTGTATAATACTTTTTAAGTTATTAAAAATTCAAGAAATGGTGATAAATAACCACTTCAATTACCATTAATGCAATCCATCTTCTCCATCATTGACCTAGCCCTCAACAACCTTTTTCATCATTGAATTAACCACTCAATCATATTTTTTGTCCTTGATCTATCCCTCATACCAAATTCATGCTTTATCCACAAGCTTTGTCATCAATCAAAAGTATGCAATATATTCAAAAGTCGTCATGCAAATATTATGTGTATTAAAATTTGGCATGGCAGTGATCCATAGTAGAAGTCATCATGAATGTCTTACAGTCACTGAGTTTGAAATCTAATATCAATAGTGAAATATTAATATGATATTTTATGATGTGTTTAAGAGTTGGGTGCAAGACATATTTGAAGGGTTTGGAGCAAAGGTTGATTGAAGACATGCTTGTGAAGGAATGAAGGCATTGGTTGGTGGTCATCACTTTTGTTGTGCGTAAATGATAGACCTCAATTTCTTATTTTATGATGCTTTGATCCATTGTGTATTTATTTAAAAGATAAAATATATGCATGCACTCCTTTCTTAGATCATTTGTTGGAAAGAATAAAGGTCAATAAATATGCTATATTTTGACTCCTCTACTAGGCAAGAGATGGATTTAGCTAAGGTATGCATTGAAATTGTATCTCATAAAGATTTTAATAGAAAAATAGATGTTCAAAGTACCCTAAAGTTTGCACAAATATTATGCCAATAAAATGGAGTATCATAGAGAGAGAGAGAGAAACAAATACGGGTTGATTGTCCCTTGATTAAAAATTCTTGTACGGTGGAGATGGTTTTATTGGTTCAACTCTATTTCTTGGACATTTTATGGTCTAATTTCAGCACAATTTGGTGACATGGATTCTAAGATGAATACAATAGAAGGAAAATAAAAAAATAATATATTTTAGGAGAATCTAATTTGTATTAGATATAGCTTCTTGGAAGTTGTGTTTTCCATGGTGTGCATTCCTCTTTTGTTTTCTTTGATGTTTCCTTTTCCATTGAAACATTCAACTTTCAGATTTAGGCATCGAAAAAGAGGGTGTTGGAAATTAGCTTATTCCATGGAAATGACACTTGGTGTGGACTTCAATAAATTGAAAATATAATTTTTTTTTTTTTATTTTATGGAAAAAATCAAGCAATTATCATGGATTCATGCTCTCATGATGTTGGCAAGAAGAAAGGACAAGTGATATAAGAAGAAATTCATTAATAAGATCAACCAACATCTTTTAAAGCAACACTCTCCAAAAATGAAATAAGACAACCTTGTGTGGATAAAGAAAAGAACCATATGAGTTAATTTTTGGACTCAATTTGCATGAGGACTTGCAAATATATGAGTGTGGGGGAGATGTTGGGACACTGATTTGTCATCACTTTCACTAGTCTTTTTCATTCATTAAGCCATTACTTCCACCCATCCATTGCACCATTTCACTCACTTGCCACCATTTTTACCATAACTCTTCATGATGTGCCTCTATATGTATAAGTGGTTAATTAACATTATTTTCCTTTATTTTCAATAGATTAAGAAGAATTATGCATGGCTTACTAATGACAGTTTGGCCAATTCACGTTTTTGCAACTTAGTCAAGCTATAACCATGGTCGAGGTAGTAGCACCACTCTAGAAGGAAACCTGACACTTGGAATTTGCTTTTATAATCTCCAATATTGATTTGTATTGGAAACATTTCACCCATCTCACACATGTGGACCTGCAGCAAGAGATCAAAGGAAAAACGTAGCAGTTTTGACCAGTCAACTTCAAACATGTTTTCTAAGCACATGAAAATGAATTTTGGAAAAATAAAACATGGGTGGTTTTCAGCATGAGCCCAATTAGGTTCTCTATTAGCCGTTTCTCAAATTCATTATCATTTGAGAGATTTATGAGGTTCTTTGGAGCCCTATTTTGCAGGTTACGTGAGAAAATGGTTTTGTAATTTCACAACCAACGCCCAATCACCAAAAAGATTGGAACAATCTATTCTTTAGAAAATTCATGGCAGGGAGATCATTATTATCATATTTGGGCTTATCTTTGATCCAAGGATCCATCAAATTAGATTGGATTTTATTTTTAAACTGATCTCATGGCCAAAACTCAAGCAAGAAAATTCTGAGTTTTTTAATTGCGTCAAAATGCTATAAATTACAGTCTCCTTGACGAGAGGAGGGATCAAATGTCATTGATGAATATTAACTTGTAATTTTTTCTTATATTTGAAGAAGAATAACTCTATTTGTTTTTAGTGTGTAATCTCTAATATGGTGCAGCACTGAATGAAATTCATGATTTAAATCAAGTGATCCGAGTTCATAATTCCTCACTCACCAGGAGGGACCCCTTTGGAGTTGTGAGATAGTATAGTTGGCATTTTAATTTCATTATTTTCAGGATTTGCTTCGATTTAGTTTTAAATCTATTTAGATGTTTGAATTCTCTGCTTTCAATATAGTTTTCTTACTTGTTTTTTGTCTGTTATAGGTTGGGTGCTCAATATAAACTTTAAAATCCAAAAATACTTTCCTTGAAGTATTTTCTTTCATTTTAATTCTTGTTCTAGTCACCATTTTGATATATATGGTTATTTATCTATAGAATACGCATATTAGTAATCTTTGCATGCTCTTGCACTTGAAATTTTGTTAACATATCATTATTTTTCATTGCTTTCTATAATAGTTTTCAATTCCAAGTTTTTAGAATAGTTGTGCTTTCAATTTGATAATTATATTTCATTTCAGTAGTTTAGATTAAATTTATTTCAAGTCTCATAGATTAAAATTAGAGTAGAATTGTTTTACAATTCATAGAAGAAATTTCCTTTTTCAAGTCAGCGAGTTATATTTCCTTTAATTGTTTGGATTTTAATTTATGTTAAGTAGAATAGATTTTAATTTCTTTTCCTATTAGAATAGATCTTGAATTTTTCATAGTATATTTTGTTTTAAAAGTTCATTTAAATTTTTAAGTTTTGAGTTTGAATTCATTGGCCTCTTAAGATGGAACATGTGCATATGCTTATCAAAACTTAGTCATAAATAGGTGTACATCCTCATGTACAATTAGATTAGTTTATTTCAATTGAAAGTAGATATCCTAGCACATATAGTGTGGGTATACTTCACAAGTTCATGGAACCCCGGGTTTGAAAATTAATGACGAGTAATTTAAGAGTCAATTAAATTACCTAACAGGTGGGTCGTCATACAATCTATTCCTACTAGAATATCATATGAACTTGGCAACAATAAATTGAGGGTTTACAGTATGGGCTTGCTGCCTAGACCTATGGGGGTTGATTCCACTGACTCTAACACTCTCTTCTTGGCTCCCATGGCTAGCTAGACCAACCATGACTCCACATGTTATTTCTTTTTCAAGGCATAATCTTTTGCAATTTTTTGGCTAGTATAATTGAAATTAAAACCTAGACAACTAAAATTTAAATAGGATGGTTGGTAGTCATACCTTCCATTTCAATCATCGAGGCTTGATGACCCACTTTATTTTTATCCAAGGATCCATAAAACTAAGGTAAGATCTGAGCTACATCACCTAGTATTGCTTCCTCTTGGACAATACACAACCTTGTGTTGCCTTACTATTAGTGGGGACAATCCCTCATAGGTGGTTCTATCCACATCTACAACACTAGAATGATCCTCTCTTGTGCTCATTAACCTCTTCTCTTGTTGTTTTTATAGGTCAATATCTATTGATAATAAGGTTGGTTCGATAGAAATCACACCTATAAGGACTGGTTAACTTGGTATCCTTCCACCTCTACTTATTCCTAGAGGGTTTTGGTCCTTTTCCTTTAAAACTAGTATTGTCCTTTTTCTCCCATTTTGTTCAAAATTAAACCCTAGGTTTAGATTGATCATAACAATACTTGACCTTTTGGATGGTGTCCTTCAATGTCCTTTGTTCATCAAATTATATCCTATATTTGTAGGACTATGCTAACCCATTGAGGTACCTTTAGATATGTACCTTCTCACCCATAATGTATGGCATATACATTAGAAATCCAAAAATTTGTTAGTATAAGCATCCAAAGTGAGCTACCTTAGCTTATGTTGGTAGAAGTCGTTAGTTTATTTTTCATAGTACCTCTCAGATAGGTACTTCTCACATAAATAATTTTCAAATTTCCTCCATGGTGATTAATTTTCTCTAATTTCCTTGACATTTATCAAATCTTCCCACCATATATCAACTTTTCATTTAAAGCTAAAAATGGCCACTTTAGCCTTCATGTTTTCAAAGTAGTTATGGACTTCGAAGTATTTCTTCATTCCCAATAGCCAAGATTCTTGTTCTCTAGCCTTCTTATTTATCCATCAAATGTAGGCCATTTTTATCTCTTGAACTCCTCTAGCATTGATCTCTTCTCACTTCTTTCTTGTTGTTTTCCTTCGGTTGCAACATTAAACAATTGCTCATAGCTGACTTATTCCCTTTATATAGCATTTAGAGGGTTTTATCCCCTCACGAGGTCTTCACTTGCTTGCAAATGCACTTTTCTTGACTTGCTTCCTTTTTCCCTATTGGCTTCAATCCCTACTTTCAAATATCAGATGGTGTTTGATTGGATTTGTGCCTACCTAGGTAGTTGGCACCAACCTCATGTAATTACTTTTGCCTTTGCAAATTTGCAAAATATCTACAAAATCACTTCATTTGCTTCTTGTTTCCTTTCTTTAGCTCTAAGAATATATTTTTTTATCTTATATGCAACTTCTCAATTCAACTCTCAAAGTCCCAAGGGTATCCATCCAATTAAGGGAAATTTTCTCCAACCTTTTCTCTACTAAGTCCTCTTCTTGATGATGATAGAATTTGGTTATATTGTACTATACCATTATGTTACTCACTCTTTTATTTCTTGCGAAAATTTGCATCTTCTTATGCGTTGTTACACACTCACAATTTTTAGCTAATTCAAACATAAATAAATATATTCACTCATCACCTTGCCACCTCTTCACTAAGCATGATGATCTGAAGTTGGTTTCCAAATCAAATCGCATGTCGGTATGTAGGTTAGAAAATAAAATACCATATTAACATTTTATCAAGACTAGTATTCTTATCAACTATGTCTAAAATAAACACATATATAAATTACCATAGAGGTACATTGATTTAGAGGAATAATAGGAAGATACAAAAACAAACTGTATTTCTTATAAATATTCCTTATTTAAATTTTGTCTACCTCCCTTATCTCAATTTCATTCCCAAAGGCCCAGTATTGAACTTATTCTTTAATATAACTCTCTAACAGAGCTCCACTTTATATTCCCAAAGGTCTAGTGTGGCTTTGATACCACATTGTAACACTACCTCCCTCTCTCTAGATTTATCTTGGTTGTGGGAGGTGCTATGTATTTGTTTTGACCCAAACTTCAATGTTTGTTATGAGGGTGGGGTCATAAGACCTACCTCTCTCAAAATCTACATAATTAAATTTCGATACCACCATCGATTTCAACTCTTTGAGAACTTTTTAATGATATAAATTTTATTGATTTGATTCCTCTATAGTAGGTTATGATCATTAGAAATGTTTCGATAAGAAGGGTCCACATCAGTCTACAGATATCCATGTGGACCCACATGGCCCTTCCTTGTCCCATGTGGCACTACTACGACCACTTACCCATCCACCAAATCACCACCCTATTGCATGTTGCAATGGGGTTTGAAACCACCCCGATAAAAAACTAGTAATGTGGACCCCCAAAGGTAGGTTTGAATTTGGGTATGGGAAACTCTGCAACTGATCTCAACTACCCATTTAAGTTGGGTTTTTGGCTCTAATTCCAACTCCCGCCCCCCCACCCTTCTTGATAAACGTCGATGATCAAGGGTGCAGGATCAATAGCTCTTAACGTCCTATTTCAACTAGGAGGGGATTTCACCCAATTAACATGCATGTTGTTTAATACCCACACTATGGGTGGAAAGGTTTTACTACTCCTGATATTTATGGGCTAATCAAAAATATTTCTCCCTCTCTAAAAATATTTATAACTTTCTTTGGGGGAGGGGAAAAACCGCTAGTACAATACAACTTACCATGTCAGCGCAAGGGTTCCCCCACCTAGCCTTGGTGCAACAATGATGTCATTATGTTGAGAAGACAAATCCTTGTCATGCCACCTATTGCAGGTTAACAAGTTACACAACCTAGCAGTGGGTAGTCTCCCCGGTGAGAAAGTTTTCCACACTGGAACCATAGCCAAATAAGCCAATTTATTGTCATCTCACTTTCTAGTTGTATTAATGAGTTATAATGGTTTTAGTAGTGGGTGGTTCTATTAGTTTACAAACTTGGAAAACAAAACGTATCTACAAAAACTGCAGTGTATCTCCTACCACCGCCTCACCAGGAAAGTTTCAAATGGTTGTGAGTGTTGATGAGCGTTGGAGGGCCTTATAAGGCCAATGCCTTTTGGTTTTGGGATGTCATTATGGGGATTGATCCTATGAGCCATCTCGCTTAGCACTAGGGGATAGTAATTTGGTGACTAGTGGGGATATTGACATCAGTGGTGGCTTTGGAGAGTTGAGGAAGTTCCAATGGAATATTATACAATTGAACACCAATCCATAGTCCTAATCTATTATAGGAATTTTTGGTTCCCCCACTAGGAAACATGAGGGTAATTTTAGTATAGGATAATAGAAAGGGATTAGGCCATCATGAATGAAGAGAGTGAGGTGCATCAAACTCGTTTTTGAAGAAGATAAGTCATTGTTAATAATTAAAAACTGACATGTAAAGAAAAGGAAGCATGGACAAAATATTGTTTGCCACTTCCATCATGGACATAACATTAACTAGCATAGCCCAGAACTTCATTTCCACTATAAATAGACAAGATAACTACAATTCAGTATGGAAGAAATATTTGTAATTCTATCATTCAACCCAATTATAAACATGTAAGATAGCCTATCAATCTCAAGTTTGTCACTGAAAACTAGCAATCAACTATAAACATTTAATGGATCCTGCAATCACACATCTGATAGTTAATTATCTAGTTCAGAAATACACTCTACATTCATAAACACATAAGATATATGATAAATTTTTAGCACAACAACGAGTGTAACAACAACCTTCATACATTCACAAATGAATATACTAGATCATATTAACAATCATTAACAAAAAAAGGCTATCATAGCCTGTAGTCCAAATATGCACAACTTTTGTACTTATCTGAATATGATATAATGGATGGGAATTGAAGGAGGGGCTTCTACTCTCCACCCAACCATAAGCCATATACATAAAAACCTTTCTTTTAGTTGACCATCCCCAATCCAAATCCAAAGTCTAAGGGGATGCTTTCTTAGGGAAAATCCACACCAAAGCTTGGCAGACACACATGAGGTGGAATTTACTAACCTGGTGATTTAAAAAATAGTCATTGGTAGTAATCACCACAATTATGTCATTAAAATTTCATTTCAATTGCAGAGCTTCAACCAAGGTCCATATGGGCTATTGCTCAGTTTCAGGAGGTTGAATTCACTTCTAGGTGGTTTCACATCTTTTTTCACATAGCAAACATGAAGGGGCATATAGTCTACAGTATAGGTGGTTTCATAGCTCTTCTAGAAAGAACCACGATTGTTTATATTTCCCTATCCAAGTGGATCATCAACCATATAATAAGCACTATAATTATTAGATCATCCATTTAACTTCCCACTAACCACTCAGGAAGAGACGCACATAGTTCAGTGGCCTCAAAAACATCAATACAAGGGATAACACCACAATTTTAGAGCACAAGGCTCATTCAAAGCTTTGGCATTGCTCTATGTGCTCCATAATCAATGTCTAGGGACTTCTCTCTCTAGTCAAATTCTACTCATGTTGCGTTTCCATTGTTGCTCTCCTTCACAATTTTCCTCTGTTACTATCTTTTCCTTGCACCTCTACATGTGTCTCCCCCTGAATGTGAAGCTTTTATGTTCTTTTCCCATTTCATTAGTGATGAATTCAGGATGTTATAATCCCCCCATCTATCAAGTGGCATTTTGGTAAGCTATGCAACCTTTTCCATCTTCAAGGGTGAGGGCATCATCTTCTACTTTTCCACTCTCCACTTCTCTACTCTGACTAAAAATTAGATCAGTGTGTCCCTCCCTTCAGACCAACATTCCGTCTTTTTATTATTTTCAAGAAATTAATTTAATAATTATTTTTTATATGATTTGTCCCATCTAGTTGTGGCTTCCACAATGGCTTTCACAATTATGATCACATATACAAAAATAGGGGTAAAAGGTGGGTTTGTTACAATAAGAATGCCATTTTGATGTGTGTTGAGAGATAGAATGGTGTACAAAAGATATTTCCACACATAATATTTCATGATTTGGATTGGATATTATATTATATTTCATATATATTGATTCTTTCATAGTGGGAAAAATTGGAGGAATCATCATGTAGAGTCATTTTAGAAATGAGCCCAATTTGGAAAATTAGGAGTGAAAAAATACCTAAAATATTCCAGAGACATTTTGAGGCATCAAATGACATATTATTGGACCCAAATGTATTATGGACCAAGATATGATATTCCCCACATTAATACCTGTTGAGCCTCAAACCTACACTTCTTTACACATCCTCTCAGCCTCTTTTTCCTATTCATTTCCCTCTTTTGCCACTCATTCCCTCCATCAAATTGCTCAAATAATTGTATTTTAGGACTTTTTACATGGTTTGCTAATTATGCTAATGACTGTGTTTGGTTTATAATTTTGGTTCAAAGTGCTACATTTTCGCAGCTCACGCAGGGTTTCTGCAGTTGATCCCTTTTTCCGCAGCCAACCCCAGATTCCGCAGTTGTTTTATTAAATGATATGTTCCAGGTGTCCTCCGGGAAGAAGAGCCACATGGGAAATTTCGTGGAACCAAGGACATGGTGTGTGTCCCTCCAGCTCACCCAAACCAATCATCAAAACCCGTGGTCAACGAGGAGGCAACTACGGTCAACAGAGGTCATTGGTGGTGGCACGACTCTGCGTGTTCTGTTTTAGAGCACGTGAAGAACAGGTGGCATCGTCCTCAGTCACGAAGATAGTGGGAACATGAATCCAACAGCGGATTGAATGCCCACAACGACCGTTGCCTAAATCCGAGGACGCAACAAGACTACATGTTTTTACACAGTTGCTCGAATAGCTTAGTTTGCGTTAAGTTAGTTTTCTTTCCTCTGTTATAAATAAAGCGTCTTTGAACGCTGGATAGTTAGTTGTTAGTTGCTGATATGTAATTTTGAACTCCCACTGTACTTTTTATTTGATGCATAATATATGAGAAGATTGTTTTCCATTTGAGCGTGTAATTGATCATTGAACTGGCTGGAGTAGGCAGAGGGCCCCTGTTTACTAAAGGCCTGTACAGTACTTTTTAATTTCTGTTATGAAACCAGCTCACAAAAAGATAGAAAAGAGAGATCCACGCCTTAGAATTCAGCCTCTTCGAGGGGGCAACCTCCTTTACATTACATAAATGAAC